>UXGC01002174.1:0-13454 GCA_900480045.1 Eurytoma adleriae
CTTCGCCTCGGTTGACAATTTACATGCGATTTGAGACATTCTTTACTTTTCCTCCCTAGTTGTGTAATATACTATTTAAACAATGAATTGGGCAATTAAAACTAATCAGATTTAATTCAGAAAAAATATCTGCAAAAAATGATGTACTTTTATTATTTTTTAATATGATCTGATTTGTTACGTTGTCGAATTTTTTATATTACTGTTAGTATTTCAAGGATACTCGAGACTTCCTTAATTATATTGTAATATTCAAAAATTTTCCATGTTTTTTATGATCTTGATGATTATATATTTTGAACAGAATACAAACACGAATAAAAAAGGAAAATAAAGCTTAATGTAAAAGCTAAAGTTTGTGACTTATTACATTAAAAAATGTTCATTGGCTCATAAATCGTGTACAATTGAAAATTCATTAAAAATTACTAACGAAATTAGACGTAAATTATTTTGTACCAAATTTCTTCGTGACTTTCAATTGTACACCATTCCTGAGCCAACGAAGATTCATTAATCTAGTAAGTCTGAAATTATAGCTTTTACATTAAGTTTTATTTTCACTTTTTACACGTGTTTGTGCGATTTTTAGTTTCAGAGTAATCAACATTTCCGTAGGTTCATATTTCTCCTAGATTTTTTTAATACGTCCCATATTGTTGTTACTAGGCTCCATTCAATAGAATCCCAAGACACGAGTCCATTATTTTGGACCAAAGAATCATTTTACAAAGTTTGAAGGAAATCCAGGATCCGCATCCCTGGTCATCTACTTGTAAGACGAATTGTGATAAATAAACACGTTAATGATTAATAAATAATATTAATTAATGATTATTTAGCAGCAGTGCCGTCTATATACTTATGCGAATAAATTAAAATAAGTTATCACAACCAAAATGAATAATTGCAAATTAAAAGAGTAAAAATTCAATTTGTATAAAGTAAAGAATGACGTTTACAAGGTACACAAACTTTTTGAACGTGCTGAAACGTATAAATCTGGATGATTCATAAATTTAATATTTTGTGTAATAAAAATGGGCAGTTACCGATTTGATTTCAAACTTAAAATACGAAGATTTGAAAAACAATTATGATGATTAAAGTCTTATTACATTAGAAGTTGAAATTGAGTAGTTATCTAGGAATGGTAAATTTATGGAGGAATGCAAGCCACATGTGCGCTGAAATAAGTATGTATAAAAATAAAGATGATTGCAGTGAAATAGAAATATAATTTACGACATCCAAAGTAAAATTGCATAATTATCTAATGAAAACTTTGTAATTCAGCCTTTAGTTACAAATGATACTGTGGATCTATACAGCATTGTGACCTAGAAACATGAATGGGATAAGTAGATAAACGAATCGAATGGGGCGTTACGGTGTTAGCGCACAAGTCTTACACTGGACATTTATTTGTCGACAGAGCGACAGATCTAACTTTATGTTGTCGTTACTTTAATCAACAGATTTGATAGATTCAAAAGTTTTCAAATTTCCAGTTAATTTAATGGAATTAATCAATTTTACCGATTAGCCGCCACTCGTTTTAAAACATCTTCGCATTTCGCAGCAATCGATCTTCTTATTGTTTTACTACAATTATCTCATTGCTTTACAATGTATACAAGCATGTTGAAATCTGCGGTGAAGTTTGTATTTTGTACGTGATATATGAAAAGCGAATGCCATATGTTGACTGGATCGCAGGTCAAATTATCGCGCGTAGGAGCATTTCTGACGTCCGAAAGCTGTAACTCGAAACTTGTCGAGATAACGGTGAGCGATGCGGACCTCTCGAATCGCCGTTTCATTGCGACCGGACGCCTATATTTTTCCCTCTATCAAAGAATTTCAATGTTACTGTGCCATTGCACCGAGCCGTCGTTGTCAGCAATTTAATTAAAAAAATCTGTTGGTCAAACGTCAACGGGACGTTGGTAAACAACGAGTTTTATTCGGGCGAATCTTCACTGGGCACCAGGACAGGAGTGCAAAAGGGCGAGTGCACCTGTTGCGAGGTCCCGCCGGTGCACCTCTGAAAATTGCCAGTGGAAAATCGCGTTCTATGGGACTTTCACCGTTAGTTGGTTAGACGCTAGCGAAAATGGCGGAGCCGCAACAGAGTATACCGAGTCGAGCGAGCGTAGGCTAGTGCTCGAGCACTCGAGTACACGTACACACACATGCACACGTGTATCGCACTGCGTAATAGACTATTGCACTCGCACGGATTCCCGCGGCAGGCGAACCTTCGCCGCTCCGGAGATTCTAATGCGCGGCTCGCGTACATCATTCGCACCGTCGGCAGCTTCTCCGCGCTCTCCTCGCCACTCCTGCGAATCGCTCGAGCTTTTACCATTGAAGAGGCGCTCGAAACTCGGTTTTTCCAGGGTACGAGCGGAGCGGCGCGGTTACACCGCGGCGGGCAATTTTTTTCCGCGACGTTCGAATTCGTTACATAAATCGGCAGAATCCCTGCAAATTGCGGCCTCCCGGCGGAGCTCGATTTTTCGAGCCCGGCAATTATCATTACGTGAGCGTGCGCCGCGCTGCAGAAAAAAAAATGCGCAAAAATGCTGGCTACCGCGCGGAATTCAAAGTCAGCCGGACCGTGACCATGATAGGCACTTCCTTCGAGGTCAGTCCGATGGAACAATATCTCCGGGGCCTCGCGTGCGCGCCCGCGGCACCGGCCACTCGGCCCGACGGTATACAACAACGGCCGCCGGGAAAATTCAGGTCAGCCTTTTTACGCGCCGACCTGGAATCCCAGCCCCTTTCTAGGATCCGCCGATCGAACCTCGGCGACGAGACGTTTTTTCTAGACGGTTCGCCGAGGTCGGCCGCGGGTGCGGGAGAAAGCACCCGGGTGTCGGTGTGGGAAAGCCCGCGGCGCGCAGGTGGAGGAGGGAACGCGAAGAAAAAAAAAGGAGGCGGAAAACGGAGCCGAGCGACTGTTGACCTCGGCGCGCGGCCGTTCTCCGTGGCAAGATGTCCGCGATCGGCCCGGGGGATCGGCGCTCTGTGCCTTACCGAGGATGGCCTGGAGGGTCTGCTCGTCGCCGTCGCCGATGACGTCCATGTCCGCCGGCGGCGCGGGTCGGGCTCCGGGGGCTTCAGGCGCTGCACTGCTGGCGCGGCTCAGGCGCGGCTCCGCGCCCCGGGCGCCGCTGCCTCATCGCTCCGGGGGCCCCCCGTCGACGCACTCCGCGCACTCGCTCTCGGGAGTCCCGCAACACCCGACTCGCGGTCACCAGGGGGAGAGACGGAGGCCCGCAGGAGGCGAAATACGGACGTCGCACTCGCGCGCTGTGCTCGCGCTCTCTGCACGGTCCGCCGAGGCGGAGAGGAGGCCCGGGAGGTCACGTGACCCGCCGCGGAGATGTCACGCGCGCACCGGAGCGTCCGGAGGAGAGTCGCTGCTGCACCGCTGCGCGCCGACGTCCGAGTGCGTACTGGCCCCCGAGAGCGAGCGCCGCGGCCGATCGCGAGCACGCGGCTTACCGAGCGCGAATAACGGGAAATGCCCCGGACGCGAGAGCCGCTGACGGGCGCGGGCTGGTACGCGAGCGCCCTGCCTTATCCCGCGGCCGTCGACGCGGAGCTAGGCACTGTGCGCAAGAACGAGTTGTTAGTTTTTTGACAGGCCGATTTTATCCGCTTTTTTTGGAAATTCCTCCCGGGGGGCAGACTGTTACGCTGCGGGTGCACGGCAGCGGCTCGTGGATTGGAACTTGCTATTTAGCTTTTGTGCGCCGCAATTGCGCAGCTTCTTCGAGGCATTGAGATCACTGAGATTGTCCCTTCACCTTTTACGCGCTTCCTTTTTACGAGATTTTCTCGAGTTTGCCGATCGAATGCCGATATTTGACCAATTGTACAGTGTACTACGGATTTGGTCAAGATAATAACTAAAGGAAAATCGATGTGAAACAAATTTTCCTAATATTTATCATTTAGAAATAGGAACGTTGATTTTGTGTGAGATTCCACAACAAGTTTCTTTGTCAATTTTTAAGAAATTCAGTATTATCCATGATTGCTAACTTTAATTTTTTCCTTAGATTATCCTGTAAAATAATCGAAGGATATACTCATAGTACTGCGAGTAAATGGAATTGGTAGCGGCACCTGTTGGTATGCATTAGCGTTACTTTCTGATGCGTGATCGATAAGTTGATCGGTACATAAATAACAATAAACATTTTTTGAACAGTTTTATTTATTCATAAAAATTTACTAAAAATGTAATTTTTATTTACTATGTCTTCAAATTTATTTATTTATTTTTTTTTATATTAACGATTTGCCTGAGTTTTCGAATGATCTGGATGGAGTACAGTAAAAATGATGATCTAATTAAAAAGTAATAATATATTAATGTATACTACAGCAGTAGATATTTATTTAATTATAAATGGTTTATAATTAAAAAATAATTATGATCTTAAACTACTTGCCTGGGTGCTACAAAACCGCTTAATAAATAAGGGGAAAATGAAAAGGAATGAGGATGAAAATAAATGTTTCTTGTTTTTTTATTGACAAATCTTAAAAATATATTTTAAAAAATTATCATCTCTTAATCACATTATATAGGGTTTGAATTGTCTTTTGAAATGCCGAATCTTATACAACCGCAAATTTGCTCCACTTTTATTCTGTGGTTAAGGTTTTCAAGGAGCTTTTTATGCGCTTATAGTAACAGAAGGTTTTTTGGCATGGAACAAGAAATGTTCTGCCTGACTCAATCTTGTAGTGGTAAGACGCGTAAATTTCTTATTTGTTCAAACAGAAATAACATTCGTCTTGTGGGCGAGAAAACGCGCAGAGGCATGTGAAAAGATCTTTCAGACGCGTTCGTGACTAATTTAGGGTAATAATTATTAATTAAATAAACAAAATGAGCGTCACTTTAATGTGTCAATCCTCTAAGTCTGTAGAGGCCAATGCGAATTAAATAGTAAATAAAAATAAGTGAGAGTCCTCGGCGCAGTTTTTTGATCATCGGTCGATTAATTAATTACATACGTTGTAGCTTTGCGCGCGAGCTAATCGGCTTCTAATCGGGGTCCCTTCATCGTGTAGTAGCGATTGCATGGCACTTTCGAACTGCAGTAGGTGCTGGTGGAACGTGAGACTAGTTTAAAAGTTTCCAGCTGTATGGAATTCCCTCGCTCCCTAAGCTGCCGCACCCGTACACCCGAAAGTATTATTCTAATCGCTGCATCGTTCGTCGCCTCTCGTGAAAATATTTACGAAGCGTTTTTTTCAGCGCGATTCGGCGACCAAGCTACATGCATCTCGAAGAGGAAAAGTTGCTGATGCGTGTGGGGGGAAAATTCGCGAGGAGAAAGACAAAATTCAAGAGGTGCACGTCTCTTCTCGCCGAACAGTCGACAAAGTGCTTGCGCAACGTTGCACTTTTTTTTCACCAACGTGTGCTCGAGATGTGAAAGTAAAGAGTGCAGTGCCATTCAAATGTTTCTTTGCGTCGAGTGATGTTACATGGATAGGCTCTGTGTATCGTGACCGCCGCTAGCAGTTGTCGTGTGAGAAAAGTACATATGTATCAAGCTCGAAACGGTCGAAAGTTCGATTCGCATAAATAATTACTGGAGAACTAAATTGCGTCGAGCGCAGTACGGTTAAAATTATATCGGAGGAAATGTGAGAAAACTTGTTTGACTTGCGCGGCCCGACAAGTTGTTCCGAACAAAGTTGTCAGTCGATATATCCCGCGCGAGAGTAGACTCTTTTTACTAGCCGCTAAAATTTTCTTGGCAATTGCTCTAAAAGACACATGTCGCGTTGGCAATCGTATCAGTCGAAAAAAAAATAAAAATAAAAATTCAATTCATCGTTACGTTTTACGCAATGCAAGGTTCGAAAGTAAAAAAAAGCCTACGTTTACCGGATGATAGCGGGCGCCGCTCGCGGGCACCGCGCGCTAGGTGCCACTAGATTTCTAATGACTTTCACAATTCCGCGTGCAGCAGAAAAAAGAAGAGGAGAAGAGACGTTTGAGTAACTACGCGCTTGTGTAAGTGTGATATCTCGATGCCAAGGAATATCGATCGAATCGAGGAGGAGCCTCGGGCTCCCGGTCGCCGGCGAGTTAGGCGGCGATCTGTCCGGGCCGCCGGGGGGCTATCCTGCGCCGGGGCGCGAGCAGGCCGCCGAGGCCGCGCGCCTCCTCGTGCCTCGCGGTGGTGGTGCTCTCGGCGGCGACGGAGGCGGCCTGGGCCTCGGTGGCCTCGGCCTCCTCGGAGGCGGCTTCGTCCGCCTCGTCCGTCTCGGTCGGGGCCTCGGGCTCCGGGGCCGGCGCCTCGGTGGTCTTGCGCCGCGGCAGCAGGGGCGAGCGCCGCGCCGCCGGTGGCAGGGGCGTGCGCGCCGTCGTCGTCCTCGGCTGCACCTGCAGCCTGTTGCGGTTGCGCAGCTTGTTCAGCGGACTCGCCGCCGTCGGCCGCGCCGCCGGGCTCGACTCTGCTGGGGCCTGGGGATTCACAACGTTTATTTTATTTCTATCTGATGGTTTCATTTCTCTGGAAATATATGCTCAAAATAGTGAATCAGCTTTTCGCACTAAATAAGTGCAGGTGGATGAATTTTACTTATTCATGGTTATATAAGTTCATTTTTACTTTTTTCGCTTTTTGGATTGATTTTTTTAATGCAACTTTTTGTATGCGCCCTACGTACACTCTTTATCTGATTAATTTCGTACAGTTATATACAACATACTGATCAATTGTGCATAAAGAAATCTTATGCTTTACAAACTATAAACATGCATACAAAAAAGGGCTTTGCGCATGTGTTAAAAAATACTTAGCGCCAAAATGAAATCAAATTTTATATTCAGATTAGTCTCTGAGGCTTGCCTTTTTTGAAAAAAAATACGTTTCAATTAACAAAAATTAACATTTTCTTTAAAAGCGTTTAGTTTTCCATGAAAAGATCCATACCTCAGATCATAAAGAGCAATTATAATCCCAACGAAGCTTAGTAAACCTTCTCAAGGAAGCTTTGTAATAGTAAAAATTTGAACTTTCATAAAACATGTTTTAAAATATTTTTGACAAAAAAAATCGTGTTTTTATAGAAAATGTCTGTATGAATGTACGTACAGAGATATATATGTGTATGTGGGGTGTGTGCGACTAGATCTCAGTTTATAGTGGATGGATTTTAATTTTAATTTTTAAAAGATCATTTATTTTTGTTTTTTTTTTTTTTTTGTCAGATGGGGAACAAATATTTGATTAAGATACCTATGTTTTTTTCTTTTTTTCGATTTTTAGATTTATTGATTATGCTTTTGATTTTATTATTCAATGATTTTGCTTATAAATTTTACAGAAGTACATCCGATAGAGTATAAAATTTTCGATATTTTCGTTTTTTTATTGCTTTGACCAATTGTCTTGGCTTAAAATGTTTGATTTTAATGTCATTTAGGGCTGAAGCTATTTGCTAAGGATAATAAATTTATTTATATTTTTGGGCAAAGTAAATATGTAAAAAATGAAATTTTTCAATTTTAATGTGACTTAAGACACCTGGTATTTAATAAAAGTGAAAAAAATAAACTAATGGCTTCAGCCCTAAATGACATTAAAAACAAACATTTTAAGCCAAGCCTCATTTAAATTAATTCAAAATTGTGGTCTGTAGCTGTTGTGAAAGGAAAAAATATTCAACAACTGATATCTCAGGTTCCAGACAGATTTATGACTCCAGCTGAGTAAAAATTAGTAAAAAATATTATATAATATTAATATAATTTTTAATCTGAAACTCTTTTTTTCAGGTAAACAATATGTCCCCACAGCTCCTTAAAGCCATTTTTCATTTTTATAAAGAATAAAGTGTATTATTTAGGCAATCGAAATTTCATTCGTTTCGACACTTTTCTAGGCCTCTGTATAGTCAAAAAGTTGCTTTATAAAAAGTCAGTTTTGTAATAAAATATTAAAGTTTACAAAAATATTACTGTTCTCGGTCTTGTTGGGCAAGTCACAAAATTTCGTTGCACAATAATAATTTGATAAAAAATTATTTTATCAAGCGTCTATACTGAAAAAATTCACAATCCAATAAAGAATTTTATTGTATAAAAAAGTTTTCTTATATATACAACCATTAATTAGAAACTTAATTTATTTAATCGCGTCTTTACGCCTTTGTGCACGGTGGAAAGGCTACTTACCTAGTCTAACGCTATTTAATTTTTTGCAATTGCTGACTTTTTATAAAGTAACTTTTTGCACTGAGAAAAAATTTTAGTGATTTAAAATAAATATTTAGTTGAATCAAGTAAATATTTCTTTGAAATTAGAAAATTTTCAAAGCTAGCGCTGAAATGTCAGAGCATAAGTATTGTAGTTAAACAATACAAAACAGGATAAAGTTTTAGTAATGAAAAAAAATCAATACATTCGGTATAATGATATAGAGTAGATATAAAAGAATAACTGAAATTAAATTATACTATTACAATTAAAAGCGAACGCGAAGCGCGAGCACCGGTCGTGGCTATCATGCGAAGCATTTTGCATCCTTGCATCGCGAAGCGGTCGCCATGTGGCGAACCTAGTTTTTTAATGATATTGTCTATATAATGAATCCGGGATTAATGCATCCGAAAGAGCATAAAATTACCTACATTATAAAAAATACATTGTTTTTTAATTGTCATATGAAAAAAATGGACTGTTCATAAAACTCGGTTGTTTTCGAGATGTTTCAAATTTTTTTATTTTCTTTATTTTTGTACTTTTAATGTAATAGATTTAAGTCGAGCAATTATTTCTGTTGAATTTAAGAAACTTAATATTAAAAATTGGCTGGCTGTGGAAGAGCCAGCGAGCGGGCTACGTGCATGAAGTGGCATAATAAAAATTTAGGCAGAAATATAAAGAAATTTGAATGAAAAAGATTATTTTATTATTAAATTAAAAAAAAAGGAAATTTAAAATTAAGTTGGAGGAAGCTACGTGCCAATTTATTGGCAGCGGTTTCTTTATTGGGTAATTAGTGTTAAAGAATCTTTAAGCTTGAATTAAATTAAACGTTTCTTTGTTCTTATTAATCCGCGACAATTAGTTTGCCTCTCAATTTTATTTTGTTTGGATTGATGAAGAATCCTTTAAGGCCGTAAGATATTATGCTACTCTGAAATTGAAATGGTAGTCAAAATAGATAGGCAAGTTCGAAGTGAAAACTAATTTAGAAGCTAAGCTATGGACGAGTAGTGTTTAATAATTATCTAAAAATCATTAATATCATTAATATAATAATGGGTATTATTCTATCTAATGGTTTACAGTCTCTTTATAAAAAATTATGGATTTTTAATTGTCTGCGATATACTGATTATTGTAAATGACTCAGCGACAGCTGGATTTTATTTATTCAGTTGTTAATTTGTGTGAGTTATCTGCAAATGTAATTTATCCGTACTCGCAGTGCACATCTGATTTAATGGATAAACTAAAATTAATGTTAATGAAGTAAATTGCTCTCATAGTTCGTAAAGCAAGTGATTCTCACAGCCGTTGATTTGAATAATGCAGTATACAATTTAAACAACTACCATGCAATAGTTCAAAATCCTAACTTATTATTCGCAGCTGATAAACGTAATAAAATAGTGCATTAAACTATTTATTAAAATATTTTATATAAGTTGTTCAAAGGTGCATAACAGTATTTTTCGATATTAGCGCGAATAGATAATAGATCTCGGACGAGTATGAGATTGGTGTCGTGCGTATAATACTGTTTTCGCGAAAAATATTCGATATAAAAATCAGTACTTCACGTACATCGTCTTAAAATAGTAGTTTTCGATACTAGTGCGTCAGAGGTGATTTTTGGACGAGTGGGAGTTTAGGGCCCGAACGAAGCGAGAGTGATAAGTCACACGAGATCGAAAATCACTTCTGACACGAGTATCGAACACTGCTTTATATGCAACGACGTCGTAAAGTGCTGATTTAGCACTCGCAAAAATGCGCACGAGTGCGTGAAGCAGTACTTCACGCACATCGTCTTAAAAAGCATTTTATTATATTTTGCATACGCTTTTTTCAAGAGTCCGAAAATCTAATGATTTGCTTTTAAACTTTAGATTTTATGCGTGATGTACAAAAAAAAAAAATTAATATAAATTTTGTTACTTCTCTGGTCTCTTCTTCGGTGCCTTCGCTGGCGGGCTCCTCGGGTGTCGCTTCGGCCGCGGGCGCAGCGTCCGCGGCTGTGGCCTCAGTCGTCGAGGTGCTGGTTGCCTGGCCTGGCCTAGGTCTTAGATTCAGTCGTCCTGCACCTGGTTTGATAATAGGCTTGTGAAGGGGTTTGGGTCGATTACCTCCGCCCGGTAGTTTTGCAATTGGACGCTTCTCTTCGCTAGAAGCGACCTCCTGCGCAGGGCTTGCCGAGGACGCAGTCTGTTCACCTGCAGCTGATAATTTTACATCTTCAATTAGTCAAATGAATTTTGAAAAGGTAAAACTTATTTCTGATGAACGGCTACATTATTGACCCAAAAAGGACTATAAAAATATTTTATATACACTGTAAATTTGATGAAAATAAAATTGTAAAAAATTAAAATACAAATAATTTATTGCAATTTTAATATATGTAAATAATGTACTTTGAATTAGAATAAAATTTAATTTTAATTTTAATTAAAATCATAGTGAAAATTATAAATATCTATAACATTTTAATTTAGTCTCGTATCCCGGATCAGCAAAGTGACCTTCATGGTTGTAATTGCAACACTAGAATAAAGTTGATTATTCTTTCGTATGTTTCATAATTCTCGACTTTATTCCCTAGTTATATGATGTATAGGGAGAGATACGTTGGATAAAAATTCCTGTCAAATTTTGAAAATTACAATGTAGTTAGTACCGTTAGTAACCGTTCAATCAAGTGACCTGTAAGGTAAAAATTGCTTATAATTTATGTTGGGTTTCTACTCAAAAATCTAATTTATTTATTTTTGGACCTAGACTGTTTTTTGTATAAAAAATAATTTTCCAAGCTTCTATTCAATATTTTAAATCCATTTTACATAAGCATATTACACTGAGAGAAATTTTTTAGTAAAAATTACTAAAATATGGGAAAGTGGTCACAGACTGACATTATGAAAAAAATCGCCATACTTTATAGTAAATTTACTATATGTATTTGAAAATTTCAGTACGGTTTAGAAAAAGTTCCTGTACTTTTGGCAAATTTTACTATAAAGTATGCTAATTTTTTTTAGAATGTCAGTCTGTGAGCGTTTTTCCAAACGGCATCGTAATTTTTACTAAACCATTTCTCTCAGTGTTTAAATCTTTTTTCTCAAATATCAAAATCAATACTAAATTGGCCAAAATAGTTTACGAAAGTCCTTTTTTTTATTTTTTTTAGAAAATTTTTAATATTTTGTATTAAACTGCAGCATAAAACATGAAAAAAATTGAGTTTTGGGTAAAATTTCAGTAGAAATCCAGCTTAATCATTAGCAGAACCAGTAATTTTGAGCAAATCCTTCTCTCCGTGCATTTCGAAAAAAGTGAACCCTACCGTCTTCAGAAGCAGCAGGGGCGGGTGTAGAGGCGGCGGGGCTTCCGGGTCGGCCGCCGCGTCTGCGCGCGCCCCCGGCGAGCTTGCCGAAAGCTCCCGGACGGTGAATGCCGGTGGGTCCGGCGGAGGCGGCGGTGCCGGGGGTGGTCGTCCGGTTGGCGGCGGGAGCGGGCGTGGTGCGCGCGGGCTGGCTAGCGCGCGCCGAGGTGCTGCGGAAGCGGGTGCGCCCGGCGCCGGGCACGGGCTTGGCCTCGGCGCTGACCTTCTCGGCGCTCTCGCGCTGCGCCGCCGGCTCCTCGGCGGGCTGCTGGTGCTGCTGCTTGGGCCGGGAGCGCTTGAAGGAGCCGCCGGGCGCGGCGCCGCTGCCGAAGCGACCGCGAGCCCGCTGCGTCGGCGCGCTGGTCTCGGTGGGCGCGGCCTCGGTGCTGGCTCCGCTGCCGCCGTTGGAGCCGCTGCTCTTGAAGCGATTTCTGGAGGTGGCGGCGCCCGCGGGCCGACGGAATTTGGGGCGACCGAAGCCTGGCGTGCTGGGCTCCTCGGTGGTGGTGGGGGCTGCGGTGGTGGTGGTGGTAGTGGTGGTCGTCGTGGTTGTGGTGGTGGTGCTGGGGGTTGTTGTCGGGGCGTTGGTCGTGGAGGCGGCGTCCTCGGGTTCGGTGGCCGAGAAGGTGGTGCCCTCCGCGGAGCCGGTGGGGTCGGTGGTGGCGGCGTCGCTGCTGGAGTCCGTGGCCTCCGCGGCGTCGTCGGCTTCCTTCACGAAGTCGACAAGGTTGCTGCGGCCTTGCTGCAGGAAAGCGTAGAGGTCGAGAGCCACTTTGTCCATGGCGTGGGGTACTTGAGTGGTCGGCGCGTCGGTAACGTCGCCGGTTGGCTCAGTGTAGGCATCCTCCTGCAAGTTTCTGGGACTGGAGTTAGCCAGGCCGTACTCTTCATCCTTTGTCTGGTGGTTTTGTTGACGGAACTGGCCTCTTTCTGCTTGAGCCTCTGCATTCTGTTCAGTCAATGATAATTTAGTTATTTTTTTCAGTTCTTTTTCTGTGTTTAAATTCTAACGGAGTCTCGCCTTACACAATCGCAGATTTTCTCGAAACTTTGTGTAAAGTTTTGTGCCAAAAGATGAAAGAAGCTAAAATTTTAGCATTCAACGCACAACATTTTCAAAGGAACTTTGAGTTAATAAAAACAACATATAATAAAATAATATTTGAGTTATCCCAACTTATAAAAGTATATAGTGCACCGATACAAAATACATTAAAAAAAATAAAGAGTTAATTTAATTTGAGTCTTTACTTTAAATCGTTTTTCCTTTAAAAATTACGTTTGATTCTCTTTAAAGTTGAACTAGTGAAAAACTATTTAGTAAAATGCACTAAAATTTAGTGAAATGTGCTGAACTAAATGATGATTAGTAGAGAACATTCAATTAATTTGTAGTACATTTCACTAATTTTTAGTAATTTTTCACTACATTAACGTTAAAAAGTTAAATCTATGCATCATAAATAACTACATATTCGAATTAACATATGTACTTTAGAAGGTTAATTTTCTATCAATTTTTCTTGTCTATAACTTTTCAAGGGAAAAAGATTTTTTATCATAAATCTCTCAAATTAAATGTCTTTTTCTCTTATTTTACCTTCTATTATTTGTCTTTGTGTCTTTGAAAATACTGAATGTTGAACCTTAAAACTTTGACTTATTTCATATTTTATTATAAAAAAAATTTACCTACTCTCTAAAGTTGAATTAGTGGAAATTCCAATAATTTTTTTTGTGAACAGATTTTCCACTAATCAATTAGTAAAATTCACTATCAATTAGTAGAATTTTACTAATTCAAATAGTAAAAA
>UXGC01002176.1:0-13449 GCA_900480045.1 Eurytoma adleriae
CAAATTTCAAATGAAAATTTGTTTACCTATTTAATTGGAATATTTTAAATACAATTTTGTAAAAAGAAAAAATCACACAAAAATTTTTAAGAAAATGAACCAATTGAACCAACTGAACAAATTTCCCATTAGATTTTTTATATTGTTGCTCAATTCCAAATGAAATTGAAAAAACACAAGGACCCTGGTGGAAACGTCCGGTCGTTAGAAAGAGAGAGAGTGTGAGTTTTGTGAAGCCTTCTCTCTCTACTAGCGCATGCGCGGCACATGAATGTGCCACTACTGGCGCGTTCGCGCCAGTGCTTGCGCATGCGCATCGAGTCACGAAAGAAAGAGAAAGAACTACCAAACCCCATTGTCTTTCTCTTTCTATGTACCGGTCGCTTTTCGACTGGACTGGACTTGCCTACTCTATCTGAATATCTCTATGGACGGGGGTCACGTGTACGGAAGCTTGTAGCGGCCACCGTTGTTGCGACCTTAGACCATATATAGTACCTAAGGTTGCGCCTTAGCTAAGCTAAGAAATTTCTCCTTTATTTTAGTTTTCTTTTGCTCTAACAGCACATCTTTTGTCTGTTAAAGCAAATTTCTACAATAATTTTTTTTTGCTATAACAGCGCATCTTTTGTCTGTTAAAGCAAATTTCTATGATAATTTTTTTTGCTATAACAGCACATCTTTTGTCTGTTAAAGCAAGTTTCTACAATAATTTTATAGCCACAGATAGGTAAAATGTACTTTATTTCTTCACTATTTCAATTTGATATCATGTCCAGCAGATGTAAAAAAAGCTTGAAAACTATTTTAACAAAAATTTGTATTTGATTATAGATTTTATAATGTCAGCATGCATGGTATGTGGTGATGCTAAGAGCAAGTTGGGCACTTATTATTCTTGTGATTCTTGTTGCAAAGCATGCAAGAGTTTCTACGAACGAATTAAAAAAAGTGGTAAGAAGCATCTTTAATTTAAATAACTACTAATAATTAAGAGGGTATGAGGGTATGAGGTTCTATTTGTCATCCTTGTAAATGATTAGCTACAGGTACAATTGATTTGAAAATATTTGAATGTCATAAAAAATTAGGGTAAAGGCACTAACTAGTAGTCAGATACCTTATCTGCAAAACAAAACAAAAAAGAACAAAAGTTGTTAGTAAATATTATATGCTTTAATTCAATGTGAAGGGATCTAGCCCGTCAAATTAATTTAAATAAATAACTTGAAAAGTAATAAATAAAAAGTAATGGCAGGACTTGTTTGCAATGTCTGCTACAGATTGAGAAACGTTATCAAAACAAATTTAACAAAGTCAAGTCTCTTTATTTGCATCATCCATAACATCCGACTCTACATATCATCACAACTGGTCTTAATATATAAATTCATATACTAGCCGTCGAACTATTTTCAATAGCGTCAAATAAATATATATACGATCTTTTCATACAATCAAACAAGTATTAATGGCTAAGTAGGTTCTACAGATTCGTATCAAACTATTTTATTTTTCTTAATTACAAAAGTTTATTCAATTATAAAGTTGAAATAAAAGTATTGGACTAGTAAGGTGTGGACGTGCCTCTACCCTATTCAAAACTACAAAACTATTGAGGAATATTCAATAGGTCCAAAAATTCACTAATTCTTAAGGTAGTTTTGAATTCTCTCAAATATTTCTGAAATTTTTTGAACATTTTAAGTAAAATAAGGATTTTAATGGTAACCGCTTGTAGATTTTTGGTGTAATTCATAGATTGTTCATGTTGTATTACTGATTACTGTCATTTTTTCCTTTCAATAATTAAAATAATAAACTTAGTAATAAATGCTTACTATCTTGAGTATTATTAACTTTTTTATTATTTTTTGTATCTTAAAAGGGAGCTAGCTCTCTAGGGCTCTGCCATTGCTGATCGTTAGTTTACTTGATTGCGTTAGATTAAAATGTATTATTTTTTTTAATAAATGAATCGCAACTGTGAACTGTGATGTTGATCTTATCGGACCTCTACAGCTTATAGAAGTGAAAGAACTAAAGACTATAACCATTAATTATACTATTTCTTCCTAGTCCAACGTGATATGTATATCCTTTGATTTGATCAATGAATCTTTTCAGGCAAAGTTGATGAATGCAAAAATGATCATCAGTGCGAAGGAAAAGATCTTCGGGAATGCCAAGAGTGCAGAGCCAACAAATGTAATAGTCAAAAGATGATATTGCAATTTATTGTAAAAAACACTGAAAACAATTCTACAAGAAATATAACGGTAAGTCTTTCCAAAAAACTACAAAGATTATCTAGATTCAGATTTATTAGCAGAAAATAAATTATATAGATGAATTTACACAAATGTAAAATCCAGTAGAGATATAAGGATATTTGTATGCAGGTTCTGTGAAATACTTATAGAAATACCCTTGTGACTTGGAAGTGAATAGTCAACGACTTGTTTTTACAAAATAAATTCGTTAATGTATTATCATGTTCACTGCTACAGCAAAACAAATTGGCTCTGCTGATGTTTAAAAGCTCAGAGCTTGTTTGAAGGTGTCAGCAAGCTAAATGTTTTGTGTGGAATTCTTCAGTCCTTTCGCCCTTCTTGGATATAATAATTCCTTATAAATTTTTTTTATAGAAATAGTTTAATTCTATAAAAAAATGTCCAGTTTAAAACTTAAATAGCTAACTGTTGGTCACATGTTAACTAGATTTGCTACATTGCCAAAATAAATTTATATACTTTATGATCAATTACCAATGCGTTTTTATTTGCAGAAGAATAAGGAAGACCAAAGTCAAATGTGGTCCAATGTGGTTCCGAAGATAGAAGTTGTAAGATACGAAGAAAAAAAATTGGGCGAGATACAGATAGATTACAAAAAAAAAAAAAAATACACTTTAAGAAACAGTACGGAAGAAGAATTGAATGTAAGACATTTTTAATATTAACATTTTTATACAAGTATCTAATTCTTTGGCTGCTCGACAGAAGTGACAATTTGTGAAATTTGAGTTAACACCAGAATCTTCAAGTTTTGGTGTTCCTTTTTCCAGATAGCGTACTTTAAGAAAATCGAAACTTGATGGAAAATGCCAAAATCTAGATGAAAATTCAGATAAATATCTATCTAATTTATTTTTTGTACTTTAAACTTGAATATTTTGGAATCACAAAAATGCACTTATCCAGTTCTGCCGGAAAGCCACTGAAATTTGAATTAGGGTTGCAATTATTACATAAATTGCTCAAAACCTTACTGATAAGGTGTGAATAAATTATTTTAAAATATTATTTGTATTCTTACAGAATTCAGATGAAGAAAGTATCTCAAAAAAAGCAAGACTATCCGAGCAAAAACAGGACAATCAAATACAGGAAATAAATACTGTACAGCACACCAAACTGACTGACGAGGGCGCCGTGAACGAATTTCAGCATAAATTAACAGAGGACGAAAAAACAAATGGAGAGAAGTCGAATGGACAGAGGCAGGATGTGAGAAGCCAGCGCAAGCCGAAGTCAGATGCAGCCTTTCTCGACAGTTTTAAAGGATACAACGAAGAGCTGATATCTGCTCCACTAGCAGATATCCAGCGCAAATTAGAGGCAGTTAAGAACATACAGGAGAAGAAAGATGCAGCGGCTCTAGATAATAGTGAAAAATACAAGGAAAAACTGACTTTAGAAATCCAGAAACTATCTAGTAACCATGAAACTACTCTGGCGGATCTCCAGCGCGAGTTAGAGTCAACTAAGAGCATACAAGAGGAGAAAGATGCAGCGGTTCTAGATAATTTAGAAAAACACAAGGAAAAACTGAATTTAGAAATCCAGAAACTGTCTAGTAACCATGAAACTACTCTGGCGGATGTCCGGAGCGACTTGGAGGCAGTTAAGAGCACGGTAGAGAATTTAAAAAACCAACAGAAAAAGCAGTCCTCAGACTTTCAGAACCTGCAAATTGCACGGGAAAGCGAGCTGAACCAAATTCAGAACGATCTCAAGATAGTCAAGGAAAACCTGCAACGGACAAATGATCTCATGAGTTCCTATGAAGTTCGAGAACAAGCATTTCGAAAACAGGAGGAGCTTCTAACAAAAAAACGTAGGGATTTTTTACTTGATAAAGCGAAAGAACATCTAACATTAGGTGAAGTTGAGATTGTAATTTTGATATATGAAATATTATTATTTGAAAGAAACTTGGATGCACATATAGCATCACAACACTCGATAATAAAAGCCCTAAAAAATGATTTGGTGCAATTTGAAAAGACAGCTAAAGAAGTGCAAGTGAACGAAATTCCAGAGTTGTGCGTAAATTTTTTGAAAAAATACAAAGACTATAGAGGTATCTTAACTAAGGCATTTAAAAATATATCATTATTTTATTTTAATGATGAAATGTACAATCATGTATTGAGTTTATGCGAAACATACATACAAAATTATATAAATACTAGCTTTATAAGTTATATTCGTGGTCGAACATTTTACAAACAAGGTAAATATAGTGAAGCTAGAGATGCATTATACGAATCATTATTACTTAATGATACTGAAATACCTTTAAAAGATGTTTATATTCTCGCTTGTGAATTACTGGAATGTGAAATCAAGGAAAATCCATGGAGCTTATTTAATTCAATTGCGCCTCTGAATTCGGCTCAATTGCAAAAGGAATTTCGAAAAGGACGGATTAAATACGATATTGATAGAGCATCAAAAATCAATAAATATGCAAAAGATTATGCGAGTAAGGTTTCTGAATCTTTAAATTGTTATGAATCTAAGTTCCGTATAATAGAAATAAAGCTATAAATCTGCTTAGAATTTTATATTTATTTTAAATTTATATTCTGTATATAAACAAGACATTTAATATTTGAACGAACTCACTTGACAGGAACTGTTTAAATTTATATTCCAGGAAAATTGTTATTTAGACTTTTGTCTGGCCCTTTATTCGAGCCACCTTATAAATACTGTATACGTAACCCTGGCAGAAATTATAACTGAGATTGACAGCTAATTGAGAAAAGCTGAGAAAAATTGAGAAAAACTGTGGAACATTAAAAAACATCCATAATTATTGAAAAAGTTCGATAAATTTAGAAAAAATATGAGAATTATTGTATGAATTTGGACAAAAATATCAGTTTTTCTCTAATTTTATCAATACTTTTCAAACTTTTTCAATTTTTCTCACCAATTTTCATTTATTTTTAATATTTCTCAGTTTTTCTCTGTTAGTAGATTGTAATCCGTGGTAGAAAATTATAACTGAAAAAAACTGAAGAAGCATCGAGAAAATCAAAGAACTGAGAAAAATCGAGAAGCATCGAGAAATACCGATAATTATATTAAAAAGTTATCGGTATTTCTCGATGCTTCTCAGTTTTTCTCATTATTTCTCAGTTATAATTTTCTGCCACGGATTATAAACTATTAACTAAGAAAAACTAAGAAATATTGAAAACAAATGAAAATTATTGAGAAAAATTGAGAAAATTTGAAAAGTATTGATAAAGTCAGAGAAAAACTGATATTTTTGTCCAAATTCATACAATAATTCTCATGTTTTCCCTAAATTTATCGAATTTTTTCAATAATAATCGATGTTTCTTTATGCTTCTCAGTTTTTCTCAGTTCTTCTCAGTTATTCTCGGTCAATCTCAGTTATCATTTCTGCCAGGGAAGTGATAATATAGACTGATAATATAGTGTTCTTTATTATCTTAGCCTATACTTATTTCCGTTACCTTTGATTTCTGCTCTCTTTCATACAAATGTATTGACAGTAAAGTCTATAAACCTCAAGAAAACACTCAACCACGCATAACCCATACGTTAATCGTGCAAGCGCAAGAGATTCTCGGGAAATCGAGCGTGCTCGAAAAACTCGCGAGAAAACGCTGCGCATGCAAAAATCAATACGTCACAGTCGAATACGAAATGAAAAATTAGGTTTCTGCAAAAGCTCGAGAGGATCGGCAAATAAGCACGTAAATTTCCCCAAACCCGGTCCACTGTGTAGCAGCTAGGGCTAAGAGCTCTTGAACCCACCAAGCTCTAGCTTTTCAGAGAAAACTAGCATAAACACCCACTAACTCAGCTATTTAAATAATGTTCACTAAAATCAGACTATCTCGCAACTCTTCGGTCCTTTCGATTTTCGTGTAAATGTTTGATTCCGGATCTCACTTCAGATTACAAAAAGATATTCTTATTTTTGACCTTCTAATACAAATGTAAAGAACAGAGAGAACTTCTTTTTCAATTTAAATGTCTAGATGATTACTTAATTTTTCCAGGTTGAAATGAAAATGACATCATCAATTTTTCACTGCTACTGTTTAATACGTTTAATCCATACATTTTATTCTCGACTATTTGCAATCGATGGCCGTGTGGTTTCAATGCTAAAATTTTTGGAGCGGTTCGAGCTTCGGAGCTCCGAAGTTACTTCGAGTTTAGAGTCTATGAATATGTGTAAAAATGCGTAATTTACTTGTATATTAAAGTTCATCAGCTGATCGAGTAATTTTATTCGTTAATTTCACTTGGAAATCAAAATTCTGCTTGTTTATCTTTGGAAATTGTTGAAAAAAACTCAGAGGTGTATTTTTTCTCTTTTATGTTAATTTTGGTACCCGAAGGGTAATGTAGCTGTCGAATATTTTGAAAAACTCGAGAGCTCGAAGCTTCGAGCCAGCTCGAGTTCTCGAGGCTCGGTGCTCGGAGCCGGGCTCGAGCCTGAAAACTTGAGGCTCGATAAGCTCGGCCTCGGCTCGGCTCGGCTCGACTGAGCTAGACTGGAAAGCTCGAATCATTACGCGCTCGCTTCCCATGCTCTTGTTTTGCGTGCTGGGTCTGGTAGCTCGTGTCAAGTCGTGCCTTTCGCGCTCTCGAGCTTGTAGTCGTTACTTTTTGTAATTATGACGGCTGCCTACTGTGTATAGAGTTTGGAACATCGAATCTTTGAGAAAATTTAGATGTAAAATCCAAATTTGTCGATATAAGTAGCATTACATACGTGTTCGGCTGATCGAACCAGTTCGCGCTTGAAGCAGCTCGAGCCAGCGCGAAACGCTGGTGCTACTCAATTCGAACATACTACACGTTCCTTCGGACAAACACGCGAGGCTTCCAGCTGATCCGAGCTTCTCAAGTCGGCTCGAGGGCTCGGAAATAATTTTACGCGTAGAGCCTAGAAATTTGTGTTTCATAGCATCCAAGTAGCTTAAATTTACAACAAGTTCGATAACGAGGCCCGCGAGAGTGAGAAGCACGAAGCTCGTGCTACGATGCGTGAAAGGCACAAGGCCTGCGAGAGCGAGAAGCACGAGGCTCGCGAGAAAGTCAACGAGCCAGTGTGGAAACGAGGCTTCTGCAGAATCTTAGAAAACCACGATCTCAGCTCGGCCGAACTGAGACGAGCTGAGCCCGAGCCGGGTCGAGCTCTCGCGAGCTCTCGGGGAAGCTCGAGCTGCCTGGGCTCGAGAGCTCTCAGTCCCTGGACCGCGAGAATTTGCAGGCTTCTTCACCGACTGCGCCCAGCGGAGGCTCACGTTTTCAGCAGTATCCGGGCAGAGCGTCGCGTTCTCGGCAACGGATATCTCGTCTTAGCACTCGGCTCAGAATCGCGCAGCCGCGTAGCGCTCTCGTGCAGCGTTTCTCGGAAAAACCATATGCCTTGGCATTGCTTAGCGACTTCCCCCATGCACGCTTTTGCTTCGACTTCCGCAGCAACTCCCCGCGTGACCGCCAAGCCATTCGCGGTTGTGCGATTGATAGCGGTTTGCGATAGAGCCTCGAGGAATTTCGCGAGCTCGCGCAAGCATAACTCCTTCGGTGATCCTGCAAGCGCGAGAGATCAGCGGGACATCGTCGAAGCGCGAAAATCTTTTTAGGAAACCGCTAAACATCTGCACAAACGCAATCAATGTCAGGTTTCCTTGTATGGTAGGCTTCTGCGAAAGCACCGATTAATTATTAGTAAGCTTCGCTTATTATTGAAAGTGAATCTCTTAGAGATTCAGGAAAGTGCGAGTACGCTCTTCCAGCAGAGTCTCTTTGAGAGCCAGAAGTACTCGTATGCACGGCGAGCCTCGAGCTCCATGCTCGTTACGTTTCCTTTTCTGGGAGATTTTCTCGAAGAGAAGAGCGTGCTGGGTGAGCGCAGCGATAGCTCGCACTTCTCGGACTCTCGAAAAGACTCACCATCGAATAGGAGCGAAGCTCGCCTGGAGTTCGAGGCACGCTTTGCATACGCGCACTCTTGACTCTCTAAAAGCATCTCCTAGAATATAGGACGCAGCGTTCCCGGAGCTTGAGGCTCGCTATGCATGCGAGTACTTCGGGCTGTTGCTGTCGACAGTAACGCACGTATACAGAGAAAAATCAAAGGAAAGAAATTCTTGCGATTTGAACGATAATTTTTCAAAACTAATTTCTCCAAAATTTCAGAGGCAAATTGGCGAAAAGTCTATCTCTACGACAAACCGCGCTTTCGCGCTGGATATTTCTAGCCAAGTGGGGAGAACTCTATACCCGGTCTATTTATTATGGAATAGGTATTCAGGAAGAGGCTCTGAGAGATCGTTTTAATTAATTCAAGATTCGAGTAATAAATTGCAAAGGCCGATTGTAGAAATTGAACAGGCCATACGCGGTGGGCAAATACTCGTTTGATTTTGTTATCTCGGTACGACCTCAATTATAAATTAACGTTTAACCTTAATGTTTGCTTCGAATTTGTCTTTGGAAAAGACGAAAAATTGACGGCTTTAAGAAGTTCTTATAAAAGAAGTCTCACAAAATTTGAGTTGTAAGATTTTTTAAGGGTCGCTGCCACTTTGTCGGTTAATTATCTAAAAGACATCGATTTGAAGACTTTTAGAAGGTCTTTAAGAAATCTTACAGAAGATTGGTCATAAGACATTTCAAATCTCAATGATGTTCATTGAGTTATCCAAAAGGTTTCTATTTGATGACTTTTAGAAAATCTTAAAGAGATCTCAAAAAAGACGAATGTCTAGACGTCTAAAAGTTTACCACTGTCTATTGGGTCGCCAGACTATTGACTATATATAATCAAAGGGCGCGAAAATTTGAATCAAATATTTAATTGACCATACAAAAATACAACAAAAATGATTAAGGACTTACCAAATTTTGGACAAAATTCCAGATAATTTATTTCATTGCGAGAATATCGTACACATGTTTTGTGTTCTAGTAAATCTGCAACCGCCAATAATTTCAAAAATTAAAAAAAAAAAAAAATGAAAAGTGGTACGATTGACAAAAATGTAGGTTTCTAATATATTTATAACCAATTATGAGAAGATTTTTGTAAAAAAGGATGCTACTTGTGATGTTTTCATTTTTTTATTTTCATTTGTAATGCTTCATAAACCACAAAATGTAACATGTCTCTACGAATGCACAGTCACAGCTTTGTATAATTTTGAACATTGCTTTTATTGCTTTAAATTATTCCTACAAAAAATTTGACTACATATTTTTTACGTACACTATAGTATTAATACAGAACAAGAATTTTTTCAATGAATTACATAAAGCTTTCCTTAACTCTGTAAAAATTCACTTAATATAACGAGACTCTGTGGAAGAGCGTGCTGAGTAAACGCAGCGAAAGCTCGCACTTTCCTGACTCTCTAAGAAAGATGCACCTTCAAAAAAAAAAAAAAAACGAAGCTCACTCAGAACTCGAGGCTCGTCGTGCTCACGAGCACTCCTGACTCTCGACGAGAATCTCCCGGAGAAGGAAACAAGGCGCGCCAGGAATTCCACGCAGTGTTAGCTCGCCTTCTCCTGGTCATCGAGGAGACTCATCTGGAAGTAGGAGCGTAACAAGCCAAAAGCTCGAGACTTGCCGTGCATACGAGCACTTCTGGCACTCGAACACTCTAAAATCCTTGGAGTCAAATTCTGACTCCAAGTAGCGAAATGAAAATTTGAATCCAATGGAGTGGAATTGAATCCTTTTGGAGTCGAAGTTTGACTCTTAGAATGAATGAATCCGGTTCTGATTCGCCACTAGGAGTCAAAACTCACTCTCTTGGATTCAGTTCTGACTCCAAGGATTTTAGAATGAAGAGACTGTTGGAAAGGGAGTGAAGCTCGCCAGGAGCTCGAGGCTCGCAATGCGAGCTCGCACTTTCTTGGCTCTCGCAGAGACTCACCATCGAAAAGAAGCGAGGCTCGCCCGAAGCTCGAAGCTCGCTGTGCATACGCGCACTCCTGACTCTCGATTAGAATCTCCCGGGAAAGGAAGCGAGGCGCGCCAGGAGCTCGAGGCTTGCAGTGAGAGCTCGCACTTTCTGACTCTCTAAAAAATATTCACCTTCAGTGACTTTCCTCGAGCAGCAGAGATCCGTTTACATCCATAGCATTAGACCCGCGCCGCTCGAGATGCGCGGCTAAAAGAAAATAAAAGCTTACCGTACGCGAGTCGGAGGCTACCGCAAGTTCTCCGTATAGCGACCGTAGACTTGCGTGAAGTCGCCGCAATATTATACGTTGAGACAGTTCCTAACTTTTTCGCGCCTTCCAAGCTCGAAAGTACTTCAACATGCCTACTTATATATGGCCAAGTTATAGAGTGAGTCCGTCAGTCGTCGTTGGCAGTCCAGTGGTCAGTCGAGTCGAGTCAGTCAGTCGTCTGGAGTGAATCCGTCAGTCGTCGTCGAGTCAACCGTCGTAGGAGAGTCTCGTCAGTCGTTGTTGGCAGTCCAGTGGATTCATCAAGGTCCGTAGTCGTCGCCGAAATATAGTCGTCATCGTCGGGTCCAGTCCAGTCGAGTAATAACCGTCCGTCGTCCGTGGAGTCGTCTACTGTCGCCAGAAGGGCCAAGTAAGTCTCTAAAGTCCGTTCTATACTGGTTCTTTCGCGGTATAGGTGAACCCGGAAGGTGAGACTCCGTGTGTATATCCACGGCCGGATAACCGTCGTAGGACCAATAAGCGTTAGTGTAGAGGTTTTTCTCCTTTCCCTAGCTTTCGGCGGACCACTCTTTGGGATCGGGACACCCGACCTTCCCATGTACGGATCCTCTAATCTCCCTACCAGTCATAGAGGTTGCTATAGGTTTTACTCCTTTTCCGGACCTAGGTGGGACAACTACGCTACCAGGGACGGAGATTCGAACGCCGGACCCCACTACCGAGTATCTCAAAGCCGTCACGGGACTACTGGATCGCGTGTAAGTTATATATGTGTAATTTATCGGGAAGTATCGTAAATAAAAGGGGTTTACAGAATACACGTTAATATCTTACAGCATAAAATATTGTTGTTTAATTGCGTTATACCTATTTGTCACTCAAACCAAGTCCCGTTTTCGTAGCCCATTTCAGGTCCCCCTCTGGAGATCACCAGGAGTCAGGAGACCCAGGAGCTGCCCCAACGAAATAAATTATAGTTTTGTCGCGTGCGAAACCCTCGCAATAATTGCTACATCAGAACATGTAACAACGGAGCTCTGTCCCATCAGAAATTTTGTAAAGCAGCAAGCTGGCCATACAACATCCGCGCAAAAAAAATCACACACAAACACAGATTCTCAAGAAAAAGAGAAAAATGAGAAGCCAATGCGCTGGGACACTTACACACTTACACACTTACACACATACACACAGAAATACGCATTCTAACAAACGATATCCAATGAACAGGGACACCACAATTTATACGCATACACATTCTCGCAGTCTTCGGCGGCTACGGAGCTGCCCAGTGTTTTTGAAGTGATAACTTCTTATGGCTCGCTGTGAATGCTTAGGAATTTCAGTCCAAAAATTCAGTCTCTCGAAGCATGAAAGAGATTCATTGTTCTACGTCGGATATGCTTTCTCTCTCTCTCACTCACCTAGTTGACTTGGTGACTACTTACTTTCTCTCTCTCTCTCACACTCGTAGGCTTTTCCTTCGGTCGACTCTAATCTCTTTTTTATGAGGATCATATTACAGGGCGAAATAAACAGCGATGGAAAAAGTTTTTAATATTTGTCAAATTACATTGCAAATTGAACAGTTCTTTTTGCAGATCGAAATTATGAAAATCAAAATTTGAATGACAAAAATCGGCCAATATCAAGCAGGTGATTAATTATTAATTATTAAAGTAATTCACACTTGTAACCGGACGATTTTCACCATTCAACAATCTAAAAATCCAAATTATTATTTTGAAAATTTATTTAATAATGTTAACAATCAATTCATTGATATATACACTGATGGTTCCAAACAAGAATCATCAGTTTCATCAGTGGGCTTTGCAGTATGGAGTATAATTGAATTTTTTCAAATAGGACTTAAAATTTCTAATGAATCTTCTATTTTTACTGCTGAATGTTTAGCTATTAAATTTGCACTTGATAACATTTTAAAATGGTATAGTCTTTATCCTCAAGAGAAAAGAACTTTTAGAATTTTTTCAGACTCCGAAAGCATACTGAGGTCTCTTAATAATGTTAAAGGAATCAATTATGAGCATCCCTTAATTGTTCGACTTAGAAGTATACTCTATGACCTACATCAATCCAATATTAAGGTTGAAATTATTTGGGTACCTTCCCATTTGGGTATAGTAGGAAATGAAAAAGTGGATGAAGTAGCTAAAAAAGCTGCTCTTAATTTCACAAGTACAAATATTGATATTCCACATACAGATTTAATACCTAAATATAAAAATATCTGTGATAGTAATAACGAAAAAAAATTACAGAATATATTTAAAGATAAGGGTAAATTTTATTATCAAAATTTTTATAATACAAACAAAAAACCGTGGTTTTTTAATTTGCGTATACCTAGAAAAGTAATTTCAGTTATTAATCGCATTAGAAGTGATCACACTTCACTGAATAGTTGTTTATTTAGATATAAGATAGTTGATAGTGATATTTGTAAATGTGGTAAAGTACCTGATACAATTGAACATATCTTTTGGAATTGTGAATTATACGAGACACTTAGACTCGAAATGTTGAAAAAAATTCGTAGAATACAAAAGTATGGACCTTATTCTATTATAATTTTTTTAACTGATATCAATTTTAAGATTATTGAAGCTATTTCGTAGTTTATTATAAACATTGATATATTTATTTAAAATTAATTGTCATATTTGTTAATTGTAAGAATTAACATATTATACTTGTTAATTTATAATGTAGTAATGCGTTAATTACACTGTAATATTTTATACATGAGTATTATATCTAATGTGTCATGGCTGTAAATTACTTCTGTTGCCAATAAAAAAATTTTACTACTACTTACTACTTTACTACTAGGGGCTCCGCACGTAAAAAGGAAGAGAAATAACAGGATATAAAGTACAAGAAAATACATTGCTAGTATATCTATATACATTAGGAACAAGAAGGAACAACAAGGAAC
>UXGC01002177.1:0-13439 GCA_900480045.1 Eurytoma adleriae
GGCAGACTGATTGTACAGTGTTCAAAGGTCAACGAATTTTAGGACCATTTACAATAACGATATATTTGCAGTATAATTATAACGTTGCTTTTTATACTTCATTTTCATAGTAGCAAATAATTTTGTTAGAAAAATACATACTTGTAAATTGTTATAAATTACAAATGAAAGATAGATATGCATTTATATGTATACCTTGAGTATATGTATATATTATACATATACAAAACCGAAAATGTATTCCAGCTCGACAATCACACGATAAGTCGGAAATTTTCTTAGGTTAATTTTTATACAGCAATCTCCTTTAAGTATAAAACAAAAATTTTGTGTATAAATTAATCAGCATCATATCTCGCAAATTTATATTAGCAACGATACTTGCATGTTAAAGTCGGAAAAGCAGGATACCTTTGTTTCGCGTATTTGTCTAACGACTTAGAATGAATCATATTTAAAAATAATTAAATTATTTATAAATCAAATATTTTAATATTTTAATCATAGTTAATTAAAAGAGAGAAGATGCGAGTGTGCAAGCGAGTGAACGGCGAATGAAGAATTTTGATATTTATTTCAGCAGACGGGATAGGACTAAATTAATTGTGTAAATTTGTTAGATGAAGCCATTGCATACGAAGTATGACGTGTTGATAACAGGGTTATTTTTATATTTATAAATTATTATTATTTTTTCGAGTACTCACATTTGCTTTATAAGATTATCATAAATTTGACACGTAGTAATAATAGACCCGTGGTTGCCTTGAAATGTATTAACATTTGGCAATTTGAGATCTAATGACAATTGACTGCATGCATGAAATGTTGATCAACGCCCCTCAATGAAATAATAAAGGAAAGAAAAAAGATTATTATTTAATCAATGTTAATATTTGGTGCTTACAAATTTCTGTATTGGTAAAGATATTATATGCCAAATTATTACTTGCTTTTGCAACTTTATAGGTATTTTTTTTATATAATATAACGATTTCATTTAGTTTTGCAAATAATTGAAATAATAAAGATAAGTATTTTTCTTTTGATTATTCCAATTATGACGTAAATTGAAAAAAAGTATTAGTCTTAAATTTTTTTGTAATGTACATACGTATCCTGTATATTTATGTGTATAATTTTTTAATAAAAGTAAAAAGAAATATAAAAGGTACCTAGAAATAAAATCAAATAGTTTAAAAAAAATGGATTATCATAAATTATCCTTATTAATGAGCTTTCGAAAATTTAAACAAATTCAGCTACGCGTACGAAGGAATAAAGCGAGTAATAAAAAATCAAAATTAATTTAAATCGAGTGACGAAGATCAATTGCCATAGCACGATTGTCATGGAGCACGTACCATAAATGAGGTTGAAATGATTTTTAATTAAAGCGTATAGTACAACGTCCAAATAATTTCGTGGCGACATTTGTAAATTTTTGCCTCGAAATTATTTGAAAAGCGTTTCAACTTTACTAACAAGCCACTTCCTAATTAATATTCGATTAATTAAGCGCTTATTCATTTATTATTGTATTTACTTAATAATAATAAAATAGGTAGCGAGTTTATAAATGTAATAGTTATTAAATTTTGTATGATAATTCGAGTGAGTTTATTTATAAGAAGATAATCGTCTTTCGATGTCGATGCATGCCGAAAGAGTATTTGATCTCTGAGAGCACTAAAACAATTCCAAGAAAAAAATGGTTAGAGTGTATATAATCAAATATTTATATAAATAAAGTTTATATATATCGCTTAAGTTTATAAAGAAAAGTGAATAATGATTAAGGTGTTTGATGTAATAGGCGTATAACATTATGCCCGTCAATTAAGAAAGTCGGTAAAATAAAAGAAAATCACATATTACCTTGAGTAACGACATTATTTCGATGTAGCGACGTAACATGTAGTTGCTAATATTGCAGGGAGTTTTTCGAAAAGTCCCAATGACTTGGAACGAAGGGCAGCTAACACTGCCAGTGTGAACAGGAAGGGAAATCGTAAACGTTTATAAATGTTACGCTTCCATTTATCGACTACGACTTAGATTTGAGCTGCGGCGCGCAATCCAAGTATGGAAAAAAGGCAAGAGGCAACGACGAAAGTGCGCCAAGTGGGTGGAGATTGGTGTAAATAATGAACTGCCGGTATTAAGGGTAAGCCTTAACGATTATAATGTGATACTCTCGAGTTCTTGAAAGGGGGTCGTTTGCACCTTCACCCACTTAAACGTATGATCGATCCTTTGTAACTATGCAATAAACTTATCTATGTAATATTCCATTAAATAATAAACCATAAGTAAATAAAACCATTTAAACTCGTTCTTTTTTTCTTTTCTCAATGAGAAAATAGTATATCGAGCAAACAACTCGAGCTGCTTCTATTTCATTAGGTCGTAAGTTGTTGGCTTCTACAAGGGGGTGACTGAAAATGAAGAAGCCCTCGTAGGAACGTCGAAAAGCTCGCTAATAACTTGCAGCACGACTGACCGAATGAAAATGGGGAACTTAATTTTAAGTGCAGATGCTTGATTAAAATGCATGAATTTGCTGGGCGATCTGTCCGAAAGTTAAAAGCAATAACCAGATCGTTGCGTCGGTGAGCAGACTTTCTGAGAATTTCGGAGGAATAAATTTGAATGGATGGAACGATGCCAGGGTGAAGGCGTACGATAGGAAGGAAGCGATAGAATGGAGCGAGCTGCGGTTTTAATTAGTGAGATGCTAGCGAAAGGAAGAAGCCCAGGCCAGGATTTGCGTCAACGGGTCGAACGGTCCTGGTGGGGTTGGAGCGTTGGGAGTAATATAAGTGATCCCGAAGGACTGGCGGCTCTGCATTTTCCATCGGACGGATCGAGAGGCAGCAAACGACATGTGAGTCGCAACTCGCAACCCGTGTGAACGTGTACAACTCACTCGTAACAAGTGACGCGGCTTCTGACACTAGTTCTGTTTGGCAGGAACCGCAGGAAAGTACGGCTGGGACTGCTCGCGAACTTGATGCTGGCTGTCTGGCTGGTCTGCCTCCTGGCCAGCGCAGGGGTTCAGGCTCAGCTGAACTTTTCGACCGGCTGGGGCAAGAGGAGCCAGCAGGCCATGCAGCACGCGAGCAGCGGCGACGGCGATCAACGCGGCATCGACCGTCTGTACATCGCACGCTACATTCGACGCATGAACGAGGTACGTAATTATCCGTAACTATTCGCGCGTCCGCTGCAACGTCGCGCTCATGTTCATTGTGCTCTAAGCTTCATTTTTTCCTTTTCTTCTACGACTCGTTTCTTTTTCAGGCAAAAGCACATCGACGACCTCACTTTCGAATAGCGCCTAGTCTCACTGAAGATGGAAAGGCGATATAAGCAGCGTAGTATAATCTGCCTACTGCTTGTCTTTTTCATTTCAGCACAATTATTAAACTAATTACTTTTTTTCAATAAAATCAATATTTTATTTTAATCAAGTCCACACATTTGTTATCAGTTTATTCTTCCACGTCCATATTTTAGATTCCTTCATTTTAACGCTTTCAATAGCGACGTCTCTATAGAATCTTTTGAAATACGTTGAGATCACGCTGCGTGAGCGCTCAAAATATTGTAGATAAGAGCAACGATCGACGTTGTATTCTATTTATTAGATTTTTCTTATAGAGATATTTTTCGTATAATCAAGAACAGGTAACGACTACTATAACAACTTTGCTTGTGCAAAAGTAAGTTCTTTAGTGTAATGCTCCCTACTAACTCTTAAGATATAAAATAGTTTAAAAATTGGTCCTCTTTTAACCTTATGGTAGAATTAAAGAAAACCTATAATTTTCTAACTTTTTCTCATTAAATACGCTTGATTTGTAAATATTTTGATTTTATTTTATAAAAATTTAACAGATTCAACGTAACAAATTATAAAAAGATTATGCATATATATAAAAATTAAAACTTTTTTAATGAGATAACTTCCTGTAAATATAATGTAGATTATTTACTTGTGGCTCTTAATGCAGTTTAATACGTCTTCAACGTCTTCTTTAGAGCCTAAGAATATAGGCGATCTTTGATGAATGTTAGTCGGAACAATATCTAAAATATTAATGTCTCCGTTCGAGGCCAATCCTCCAGCCTCCTTTACAATGTATGCCATGGGAATGCACTCATAAAGCAGACGCAGCTAAAAAATGTTTCTCCGTTTAGCGTTTTTATTGCTGTTTTAAATGCAAAAAGTGGCGCTTACCTTGCCGTTAGGATTATCCTTGGTAGCAGGGTACATGAAGATTCCTCCATACTTGATTGTTCGGTGAACATCAGCTACCATTGAGCCAACGTACCTCGCACCGTACGGTTTTCCCGAAGACGGATTTTTTTTCGAGTCCACGTACTCTTTGATACCCTTGTCCCACGTACGTTCATTTCCTTCGTTTATGCTAATAATGTGAAAGTGAAGAAAGGAGGGTGTAATCGTTGAATGTGGGGAAGCGCAAAATACTTAAAAGAAAAGAAGTTGTTAGAATAAAGTAAATTTCTAGGTATTCACCTGTATATTTTGCCTCTGGCAGGTATCTTTATGTCTTTTTCTGTAAGTATGAATTCTCCTATGGCTGGGTCGTAGGTGAATCCATTGACACCGTGACCGATCGATAGGACCATCATGGTGGCCGATCCATAAAGTGCGTAACCGGCAGCGACGAGGTTATTACCAGGCTGCAAAGCGTCCGCGACGCTGGGAGATTTGGATTCATCGAGCTTCTTGTAAATTCCGAAAATCGATCCAATGGAGACGAGGCAATCGATGTTGGAGGAGCCGTCGAGCGGATCGAAGCATACGATGTACTTGCCGTGATTTTCTGTTTTTACCTCTATGGCCGTTGGATTTTCTTCCGAAACGAGTAGACACGTCGTGAAAGAGGACGTAAGCATGTTAATGAAAAGTTCATTGCTCAAAACGTCTAACTTTTTCACTTCTTCTCCTTGTACGTTAGTCGAACCAGCAATTCCATACCTACAATATACTCGTTACATACGTATTTATTTTACTTTTTATTTTTTTTTGTCGTTGCTAATGTGATAGATACGCGCTTGTTTGAATAGTATGCCTAACTAAAATAAAAAGATTAATACATTTAATTTTAAAACTTATATACATAATTCCTAATATTGCATGACAATTTCCAATTTCCGGAAGAATATGATATTACATTACTTTTATATCTGTTTTTCCCTTTATCTTAAATAAAAACCATAACTCGTTGATAAGGTCCGATAACGTTTACCTGAACAGTCCAATATGATAAAAAAGTGAAGAAATTTCACTACCATTGTTGTAGTATTGTAAAAAGGTTTAGGTGGGAAACCGGTCAGTTTAGTCCAAATAATAAATTGTCAAAGAAAAACATGCGTAAAGTTGTTATTGTTATTACGACCCTGGTATTCTGTTTGATCTCGTGTCTGTTTGCTTTATACCTCCGGTATTTATTGTTTCCAAAAATCATTGCAACAAAAATTAACAGTGTAAGTACAATCAAGTTTAGACTGTGTTATTTATAATTATGATTTTTTTATATTTCAGTAATTAAAAGTAATTCGAAGGTACGCTTCGAAAGCTGATAATTAATAATAAAGCAGGTAGCTAATAAAATGAATTCGTAAAACAATAAAATATCCACGTGTACATTGACGTGTGTTATTTATATTAATTATTTTTTTATTTAATTCATAAACAATGTATCGCGTATTATATACTTCTGTATTCTAGTCTAAATAAAAATTGCAAAAACATTAGTAAATAAGCAAATTAATATTTAATAAAATAATATTGAAATTTTTAATTTGCTTGTTATTGTGATTGTTTGAGAAATAAACGAATAATGAAATCGATAGAATTAGATATTTTAATTTATTTTTAATGTCAAGGAAAAATGCGAATTCCCGTGAGATAAAAAGATCGGCAATCTAATAGCTGACTAAAGGTTGTTGACCCGACAGCGATGTTAAAATAGAAGAGGAAAAATAAAAAGGCGAGATGGAGGCTCGACTCCACGTAGGCGGACTGCTACCACAGCGACACTTACATGTTGGCGATACCGGCTTTCCTTACGGCCGAGCTGACCGCCTTCACGGCCGTCTGGATGCTGTTTAGTAGTTGGGTTAGATCACCGGTGGCGTTTGGCACTTTTCTCTGCTCTGCGAGCACGAATCGCGTCAGAGTCATGCAGTTCGAATCAAAGCTTTGGCCCTTCGTCGTCATGATCGCAGCTTTTCTCGATCGCTTCGCTTTACCTGAAGACGCAGTTTAAACCATCAACTTTCGCAGTTATAACTGTACTTTAATCAATTTTTTGCAATCAGAAGTCAAAGTAGCAACTTATTTATACTTCAATAAAAATAGCCAGCGGCAGCAGACTATTTAAAATGTAATAAACTATATACATTCATGTTGAATTTGTTCAACTTTTTGTTCATTATACAATTTTGATTTTCAACAAAGTCTTTAATAAGTACATTGTGATTTATTTATTTTAGGTAAATTAAAATTAAGCTTAAGTCATTTTTATCTTTTATATCTGGACAAATAAGTAAAATTTCAAAATACTTATGATGAACTTAATCTTACAAGAAATGATAAATGTTTTTCTGACAAACATATTGTAGAAGACGATAATACCGTTTAATCATGTTTGTATGAACTTACACTATCACAATTTTTCTTTATTTCACTCTTTGTAAAAAATGTTTCTCTTAAATAATACTTTAAAAATAATAGAATAGCTATTGCAGATTAGTTACTTAATTAATCAGCAAAGGATTGACAACCGACAAGTTGCTTACATTTGTTTGTGCTTACATTGTTTATACGAAGGAAAATGGTAGCTGATTGCAAATTTTATTAATTATTAAATTATTAATTATTATTCATCGTATTATTTTTAACATTTTTATTGATAGAAAACATTTAAAAAAAGTTCTTTATTATCGACATGAAGTTCGAAAACTAATTGTAAGTACAAGATAGTAAAAGTTAATAATTGGCATTTTGTTAACAGTTCTTTTTTACTCACAAAAAATCTAATGAAATTGGCAAATTAACCTCTCCGGCTGTTGGCACGCTCGCGAAAGGACTGAGCCGGTCGACTGTGTACACTGCTATACCCGAAGACATGTGTGCAAAGGGGCCCGACTAGATGTGACGTCACATTAAAATCGCTTGCTGCTATAGTTCGACCTTCTGTTTTCCGTTGAATTTCATCGTTATAGCTGCGCGTTATCTCGTTCGCCACTGCGTAAACGGTGTCGAAAGTTCATCGCGGGAGCTCTCAATAAAATACTTTGTTCAAGAATATTCACAAGTAACATTCAAATAGAAAGACATAATAAATATCACTACACATGTTGCTGTTTCTTTATATACAATTTTTATTTAACGATTAAACAATTTTAAAAGAATAGTATTTTTGGACGGCATATTTGTTTCGTTCTTCGATTGACAAGCACTGTATGATTAACAAAGTTGAAATTAATTTATTTCGAAATTATTTACATAATATTAAGTTTTAAAGCGAGATCAAGAAGTAAATTCTTTTTTTTTTTAAATTTTAATCATATACGCTAGCAACTATAATATTATCGAAAGCCAACTTACTACTATAGTGGAAAAAGCTATAAATACATTTTTATAATTCTTTTTTATTCTTCATTTTGTGTTGATCAACAATGTCTTTACATAAAAACGAAGTAGTAGAATAAAACAAACCAGACCAAAAATGATTCTGTTATTTTAATTATGAATGTAATATTAATTATTAGTTAGTATGCTTAAAATATTTAAATTCCTATATTTTCATTTTTTTATAAACGCTTTGTATAGTAATAATAAACGTAAACGTTTTGTTGCGTTGTTAAGAGCTCTTCATTGATTAGAGAAAATGTGCAAAATCAAAGAAAGGAAATAAGTGTTGTAGATAGATTAGGACCCGTTCGTTTTAGAAATAGAGTGGAACTTTTCTTTATTCTTTCAAGTACAGTTCAAAGTCCTCTGAACGTCACTCTGATAGTATAGCGTACTTACCTCCATTCATATATGCGCGCGCATATACACTCACTCAAACACAAGTGTCTTGCTTTACGGGTTATTATTCAAACATCTTGAAAAGTCAAGTTTTATTTTTAAAAAGTCATAAAAAATTAATTATTTTCAATAAACTGATTAATTTGTGAAATATTTCAATGCAATACTGCTCAACAAATATTAAATTTGAGATTAATTTTCATTGTTAAATTTGATTATCTTGAACAAGATGACGATATTGAAAATCCCAATGCCATTTTTCAGAATTTATTACTTTTTCGCAAAATTATTATATGACCTGGATTGGTAACAGAGATGAAAACCTTGATACAAAAATATTTTATGGAAATGTAAATTTTGTTCCTAAGAAAATAAATAAGTCTGTTCTGTTATTTTAAATTATCAGTATGGCCGGTATTTGGAGAAAAGATTAGATATTTAGGATGATAAATTAACATTGTTTTATTGAGATAAGTAAAATGAATCGACATCATTCTTAAACCGCTTGGATATCCTCAAGCGATCGTTGGATTGTCAGGTGGGCCGCTAAAGTTCATGGCCTACTTGGCAGTAATTTTCAAAGTTAATTTATAATTAGCCAATAAATATATTCGAAATTTTACCAAATAAATTTAGACAAAAATGGTTAATCGCATTTGCAAATCAGTAGTGGTCATTTTAGGATTTGTACTAGCAGGTGTTGGATTGTTGCTAGGCTTCTACGTATTTCCAAAATTGGTAGATTCTAAGTTAGAAGACGTAAGTAATGCGAAAATATACATTAATTTTAACATTGGAATGATTTAATGAGAGGTGCAGTTTGTTTGCCCCAATACTTGGTAGTAGGTATACCGAAGTGAAAAAGAATCCTTCAAAGGTTCGTACATCACAGAAAAAAATCGCTGCCAATAGGTTGTCAGTTATCAATCATTTTATTGAGAAATATGTAACTTAAGAAGCTGTGAAATGTAAAAATAAAATTATTAATTATCAGAGAAAGCTAGACCTTAAATTAATAATTAAATAATATTCTTTATGTTATTCATAACAATCAGATATTGTCATTCATTTAACTAAAAATTAAATGATATTACACAGTTTCTTAAAAAAAATGTTCAGTCGAAAGTGTTGAGAATTGTACTTTGTGCATACTTTGATAAAATAATTAGTAATTGGTAATTTACTTAAATAATAATAAATTAATTTCTTATATTTTCAGTCCGTTAAATTAGTCAATGGAACGGAGGCATACGATAGATGGGAAAAGATCCCCTTACCATTACAATTTAAAGTTTATTTTTTTAACATTACAAACGTTGATGAAGTACAAGAAGGTGCTAAACCTATAGTGAAAGAAGTTGGCCCATACGTTTACAAGTAAGTAAAAAGAAATTTTTTTTTTAATAATAAAATTATGTCAGTATTTTTTGCATATTCATGAGGTACTCTATCGGGAGATGGAGTTGGGGATTACCCGATTACTAAGAAACCGTTCGCTCTAATCGCACACAACTAAGTAATGTTAGTCAAAAGACTTTACAAAATTCATAATAAACAATTTTCTTAAACATTTAAAGAATCTTTAGCTTTTTAAAAATTTTCTTAGAAAAAGAACTGGTACTTTATATTTAAAAATATATAGTTATTTAATTTTTTATTTGTCTTATTTTTTGTCCACTCAAAGTATGTGAGCGCTGCCATTATTAACGATTTATTTAGTATATTGGCATAATTATCTGCTTGAAATATTTACATGAAGGCAATTTTGACAGACTACGTTTTAAGTATAATACCTAACGGACATAATACGTACACTCGATCGAATTTAATTCTTTTAAAATGTACCTTCTAAATGGGAATGTCGCATGAAAAATCATATGTAAAAAATAAGAAACAAAAGAAAATCGAAATGTTTGTACGTGGAATTTTTCCAGCAATATTATCATTTTGGAGCACTTCCTAAAAGAATTAAATTCCATTGAGTGTACAATGACCAAAAAGTGAAGAACCACTTTACTTGATCTCGGTTGACCACTTTTATATTCACTTGTGTAATACGATAATCTTTTCCTGTTATTTTTGATAGAAGCATAGTTATCGGATTTTCAATCGATTGATAACGGCAATTGTTTCTGTTTTACCGAAGAAGATTATTTTTTAAGGCCAGCTAGTTAACTTATTGCATTTTTATTGAGTTTTAAGGTTTTACATATAGATGTAACAGCCCATTTTACAAATTAAGAAAAACTTGAAAACCTATAGCTATTAGAATAAATGTTTAACATTATACCCTACGTCTACAAGAGTAACTTGAGTTAAGATTAATAAAATAAAAATAATAAAATATTATATGTTTTTCTTTTAGTCAAGAAAGAAGGAAAGTAGAAATTAGTAAAGACGACGATACTTTTGCATATCGCCAAAATCAATTATTCACGTTCAATCAAGACGCATCCGCCTCAAATAAAGAAAATGACAAAATTATTGTCCCCAATTTATTGTTAATGGTAATTACATAATTTATAGGTTTTATTTTTATTGTTTATTGTTTTTGAAATTACACTATTGTAACGTAATTCCAGAAGAAAATATATGTTTTTATATTTGTAGGCAACCATTACGACAGCTGAAGAGAAAGGATTTTTAGGTCCATTGAACAGAAGTCTAAACGCAGCATTCTACAACCCAAAAAATCTGTTTTTAACAACCACTCCCAGGGATTTTCTTTACGATGGGATTTACATTAACTGTGCTTTAATAGGGCGTCTGATATGCAACCAGATAAAAAGTGAAAAAATTGCTCAAGTCGAAGAAGCTGACGGAAATCGCTTGAAATTTTCTTTTCTCTCATACGTATGTAAATTTCTACGAAAGAGGAGTTCTTCAACAATTATTAAAAATAAATGTGAATAGTTAAAAATTTTTTCAGAAAAATAACACTGACGATGGCCGCTACAAAGTAGAGAGTGGTGAGAAAAATGTAAAGAAATTAGGTAACATTATTGAGTGGAAAGATTCTCCTCAACTAAGCCACTGGAAGGAAAATAGCACTTGCAATGATCTTTGGGGAACTGATGCAACAATATTCCCACCTCATCAAACACAATCTTCTAAGCTGCATGTTTTCCAATCCGATGTTTGCAGGTACAAGTTTACACACTATTTTAAATAATCTGTAATAAATTTGAGTATTTGCAGTAAATCCTGTAAATTTTTCGAGTCTTTCGCATTAATATTTTTTATTATATTTTAGGACATTCGTTCTTGACTATAGTGAAGAAATTAAATACAAAGAAGTTCCGGGATTCAGATACGTATTAAGAAGTGATACTCTTCGTTCCGGGGCCAATTATTCTGCGAATTCATGTTATTGTTTAAATAAAACCGTAGGATTAAATGGGGAAAAAGAATGCCTGCTAGATGGCGCCATGGAATTAATATCATGTCAAAGTAATTTTATACATCTTTATTTATAACTTTAATGTTAGTATCAGAGTAAAATGTGGCATCTGGCAGAAATGAAGTGTTAAAAAACAAATACCTTACTTTTCTCGCCTTAGTGTTTCATAGTTACCTGACAGTTACATAGAATTAAATACAAAAGAATAATAGCATTTTTTAACTAAACTAGTTAATTTTAACTCTCATTATTTGGTTATGAATTTGTTGATTATTCATCTGTCTTATCGAAAATTTTATCGACTTTGAGATTTTCGATAAAGAAAATTGAAAAAAATATAATGATTAATAAAATTAATTCTCTTATTTTGCAGATTCACCAGTTGTATTAACCTTTCCACACTTTTATTTAGCACATGAGGATTACAAAAACACCATTGAAGGGTTTAAACCCGAACCTGAAAAACATGAAACTTTTGCCGAGATAGAACCTGTAAGTACATACCTGCAAATGTAATGTAATTTGAAAAAGTATAATTTCTAATTAAATTATTTGAATTGTTTCAGAGAAGTGGTACGATTTTACGTGGCTCTAAAAGAGTACAATTTAATATATTTTATAGAAAAGTTGAAAAAATAAGTTTGACAGATAATTTAGCAAACACCTTAATGCCAGTCCTTTGGCTAGATGAGGTAAATATACTTTCTTTTTAATTTTAATTTAGTTTAATTTATGTAAAAATAGATTATTAAAGTTACTAATATTTTATAAATATTTCAGGGACTAGAGTTAACTGATAAATACATTAATTTACTTGATGATAGTTTGTTTTATCCAGTGATGATTTTGGAAGCAGTTTACTGGACTCTAATTGCTATTGGTTTGGCAGTTGGTCTTATAGGGATGGTTTGGTGTATGATATTTACAAACAAACCGAAAGAAATGTTTTAGAAAATATTTTTTATTTAAATCAAAATAAATATTTAATATACTATTGAGAAATTATTTCCTTCTATATTTAAGAGTTTTCCAAACTTAATAATAGCCCATTAAATAAATTACTACAAAGCATGAAAAAAGAATTAATAAAATTTTCTTTTTTGCGATGCATTTTTAAATTATTTTTACAGTTCAACAAGAAATCTTAAACTCCGTTGCAAATATTAGCATTTCATTTAAAATATTATACTTAACAGTATTTTCCATATAAGCTTATATGGAAATATAGTGTTCAGCATATGTTCGAGAGGTGTTTAGAAAATAGCAGGATTAAAACTGTGGGACTGTGTAGCTTTTAGTTAATACCTTGCATTTTGAATTATATAACTTAGATTTTTTCTAATAAGTAGAAATAACAACCACAGCCCGATCATATTATTCATTGAATTTGAATATTAAATGTAATTATAATATTTAGTATCAAATGTTTTCTTCGAAGTTTCGAGGAATTTCTTATTTTATACGAAAATTTTATAATGAAAATGCCCTACACTCTATATGACTTTACAAACAGTTTTGTAGATAGAATTGCTCTTCCGCAGGCGGCATTCTCAGTTTTATCTGAAGCTCCTTGCTTGTTATGCTGTGTAAATTTAACATTTATTTATTACCCTAATAATAATACGATCATTTCAATATAATGTAAATTCTCTTTAAAAATTGCGAAAAAATTTCAAAATAATAAGACTAATAAGAGAACGAAAGGAAATAAATGATATTTTTTCTCAGAAATGCCTACTCATTACCTTAGTAGATCCAATACGTTAATTATAATTTTGATGTTTGTGGTAGAATAATTAATATAAATTAATAGAGTTAAAAAGTGGACATCATAAATAGTAACAATAAAAATACATTGTTTATCTTATAGCTTCTTAAAACAAAAAAGTATCCCTATTGAAAAGGTTTTATAAAATCCGATAAAAAGGTGCAGAAACCTCATAAGATCCGATAAACTTTTATCGGATC
>UXGC01002178.1:0-13439 GCA_900480045.1 Eurytoma adleriae
GCGGGGGTGCTTGCGCTGCAAATCGGCCGGGTCAAGGGTCTCCTTACCTGCACAAAATACCGCACAAAGGAGCCGAGCATCCGAGCGACGGGCCTGCTAAAGCAGACCCGCCGTCCGTCGGCCAGCCCCTTTGCGCAGGAAACGGCAGAGTTTTTTTTTGCTACACAAAATACTCCTCGATCTAGTAAAATAGGCGTCGTTGACCGTGCTTGTGCGGCCAACAAGCAGCCGTGTTACCTTTTCGAGGGGGAAACGGTAGTTTTCCCAGGCGCTGATGGTGAGCAAAATACGTGCTCGAGTGGTGTGCGCGCTGCATTTCGGTCGTCTGTGCGGATAGGTGCTACTAACCATTCGCAAATATCCTTGATTGCGGTTCTATAGCGAAGAAATGCGTGCGCTTCATGGCTAGCATAGACAGCCGCCAGGAAGAAAAATCGATAGGAAAGCGAGAAAATTAGAGCCGGCACCCGCGGAAAATAAGGCAAGTAACCAAATCTAACTGGGCGAAAGCCGCACGGGTGCCAGATAAAGGGTCATTTTAAAGTCGCTAGACGAATAACTTGTTTAAGTGCGCAGCCGTTAGAAAGGGCCTAGGGAAATCCAAACATGGATTCCGGAGAATCGGACAACGGCGATGAGAAAACTCCGGAGGGAGCCGAGCTGTTAGATAAACCGCTCACCCGCCGAGAGGCCCTCGCAGTTATGAAAGATATCTCCAAGCGGGAAGAGCGCCTGGAGGCAATCGCGAAGGATCTTCAGACTATCAAGGAATCGATGAAGCCTCAGCAGGAGGATGATCCAACGGCGCGAGATGAAGAAGTAGCCCTACGAACACAGTTAGAGGAAGAAAGGTCACAACGCCTGTTGGTGGAAAAGGAGTTGGAATCGCTTCGCGCGGCGGGAAAAACCCCGAAAAGTCGGTGCCAGGTACAGGCGGAAGACACTCCTTCGACAAGAGCCCAAGCGGACGCGAGAGACGCCGAGGGGGCGAAACAAAATGCGTCCCGCACGATCACAGACAAGGACGTCGAGCGCGAATTTCGCCAGCTGCGTCGAGAGTTAGACGAACAGAAGGGCCTGCAAAATCAAGCGACGGCAAATAAGCAGCCGCCCGGCTCGCCAATCGGTCATTCAACAGCCATAAATCAAGGCCCGAACGACCTGGGTTTTCTAAATGCGTCGATGGCATCTATATACACAAGAGAGGCGCTTAACGGGGTTCCCCGTTTTAACGTCGAAAATGTGCAGCCGTTTATTCGCGCGTTACGGCACGCGGCCAGAGCCATACCGCGGCATTTGGAGCCGGACCTCATACGTTTGGCGAAACTAAAATGCCACAGCCGAGTGCAAAGCGCGCTCGAAAATATCTGCGTCGAAACAATAGACGAATTTGCGGCGCGCCTTAAGAAAATTTTCGAGCCCACGGAAACGCTATATCAGCTTTACGGCCGTTTAGCTGAGTTGAAAAAGGGGCCAAATGAAGGAATCCTCGACTACAATAACCGTACACTCGATATACGCGCCGCGATAGTCGAGAAGCGCCAAGCCGACGCTAATGGATTCCTGAGCCATCGGGAATTAGAAACTATCGATCATGAAGTTATCGACGGCTACCGAGACGGCTTACCGCCGGACTGGCGACGCGACTTTGCCTATTTCTACGAAATGACCTTGCAAGAAGCTTTCGACGAAGGAATAGCTGTAGAAAAGCAAAGGGAGCGCGATTATAAAAAGTTCGGCCGACCCTCGGCCGAGCTGAACGAAAATCGCCTTGCGGGCGACAAACAAACAGAAGCCCGACGCGATTATGATGCCCCACAGGGCAACGACCGCGGCGGCTGGGCGCGAGGAGGAAACCGCGGAGGACGGGGTTTTGATGCAAACAACATGCGCGGCCGAGGAGCACCGGCCCAATTTAATTGGCGGGGTGACGAACCTAGGGACGGCCGAGGCGGCTGGGCCCGTAGGTCGGACGAACGCCCGTGGCAAGAGGCACCCGCGCCCCCCCGCAGCGCTCCAATACCAGCCGACCACCGGCAGCCGAGAGACAATCGAGGGAGGCCGCCCGACGCGCGTAATGGGCCGAATTCAAACGGCGAAATTTTCTGCTACAATTGCAGGCGTTGGGGGCGCCATTTCGCACGCGAGTGCCCGGATAAGGCGGCACCTCAGGATGCTCGCCTAAATCCGTTACAGGGAAACGAACGCACCGCTCCCGCGACGGACGCCGCTGGAGCGATGCGGCCGCAGCGTCCGATGCACGGCATGACCATCGGGGAGGCGAGCCGCTCGCCGAACCCGTAGTTTATGCGCTACATATACAGCAGGGAGACACCATCCCTACTGTGCGGCTAGAGTCAAGCGCCTTTTACAAAGGAGTTATTGACGCTATGGTCGATTCGGGGGCGCAGCCGAATGTGATTAAAATCACGGCATTGCGCGAAGATCTAATGCTAGATCCGGGAAACAGACCGATCTTAAGAGGTATCGGCGGGCAAGACCTGCCCTCGTATGGGTCGCTGACCATAGATTTATATGGTGTAAAGACCAATTTCATAGTCGTGTCTGAAATGTTTCCCATTGCCAATACCGCTATCCTCGGGGCGCAATTCCTTCGAGATAGCGGCGCGCACATGGATTTCGCGAAAGCAAAGCTCGAATTTAACAACGTGTCGTTGCCATTCGAACTAGTTGGGTCGGTAGTGGTTCCTCCCAAAACCACGCAAATCGTAAAATTCCCGCTGTTTAATCCGAAGGAGATGCCCCGCGGGTACGTTGAGGTTGTCCAATTTAACGGGCAGGCTACCACCGGCGGGCGCATCGTAGAAAATAAGGATGGCCACGTGGAACTTCCGGTGCGTAACGACGGCAGCGTTGACCTCGAGATTCATGTGCCCCGTTTGCAGATGGTCAATGAAAGGGACATCGGAGACTTGACCATGCTAGAGACGAGCCCCTCCCCCTCTGCTGGAAGCGAGGCGGAGGTGTCATCGTCAGAGACAGACGAAGAAGAGAGAAACAAGGAAGCGCCGGCCGCCGAGCACCAGGGCGAGCCAGCCGATAACGAACGGGCAAAAAAGGGGAAACGTTTGATCCCCGTGCTTCCTTACGTATATAAAAATCACTATGCGTTAGATCGAGGGCCTCCGGGAATTTTACTGCCGAGTCACCGGCGTGAGCCCTACGAGCCGTTGATGAACCCGGATGATTCAGAGAATACTTTAGGCGAAGATTTAGACAGAGTGTTAACGGAACTAATTTCCCTCGAGCCACCCACCCCTTTTAGATGTAATCGAAATGAGAAGAGACAGGCATCGAGTGCCCGAGGGCAAAAGGATGCGCTTGCGGCCGATGAAGGAATATCGGCCGCCGTTTGTGAAAAGCCGAAAGAATCGGCGGGAATAGATGCGATTGATTTAGTAAGCGAAGGAAAAGACGATCCACGGGACGAGCCAACCAGCCGCGAGCCGGAGAGTAAGGACGCGGGGGACCGAAAGGGCGCCGTTGGAACCGTAGAAGTATATAGCGAAGGGCAAAAGCCCGTATCAATCGATGTATTTTTAGAGAAACACACCGAAGGAAGCGCCGCATACGAAGGCGAAATAGAACAAGGGGATAAACAAACAAAAAGGGCCGAGGTAGAAATAGTTAGTTATATGAAGGCCATAGAGGAGGGCCTCCAGCCGTACGACGAAGGGGGAATAGCGTTTTTAGGCGAAATAAGAGAAACAAAAACAGGCCCAATTAGCATGCTGAACCTCCTTGTGAGCGACAGCGGGTCAACGACCGACTTTCCCTTCGGTGACTCACGAGGCTTAGAGGACCGCGGCGCGAGCGCAGGTCAGCCGCCCAGGTACGAAAGGGTCTTGGAAAGAATCCCCAAGGGTCATTTAGACGAAGCAGGTCGGGCTCGTTTAGCCGAAGTGATCAAAAAGACAGCAGGCGTATTTAAGTTGCCCGAAGAGCCCTTGAAGGCCGCGAAGGTCGGCGAACATAAGATCATATTGACCGATCAGGTGCCGGTTTTTCAGAAACAGTACCCTATACCATTTCATCTGCGCCCAATAGTTAAGGCACAAATGAGAGAATTATTAGAGGCGGGAATAATAGAAGAAAGTGACAGCCCTTATAACAGCCCGTTATGGGTTGTTCGAAAAAAGGACACGCCAGAAGGCGAGAAACAGTGGCGCGTGGTCGTCGACTTCCGAAAGGAAAACGAGAAGACAATCAAATTCCCCTTTCCGATGCCCTTTATCGTCGTGGTGATTGGCTCGCTTGGCGAAGCCGAAGAGTTCATCGCGGTGGACATGTTCTCCGGCTACTACCAGGTCCCGGTGCGCAAGGAAGATCGGCACATAACGGGTTTTTCGACGCCAGATGGCCATTTTCATTTAAAAAGGCTGCCCTTCGGCATGAAGAATGCCGGGGCCACCTTTCAAGAACAAATGAATAAGGTAGTCAAACAAGACGATGGAGAATTTGCCTACATCGACGACATTATCGAGGCAGCCAAAGATAAGGATGCGCTAGACGTAAAGTTCATCGACCTCGCGCGGCGCCTCGAAAACGCGAATATGAGCCTGCACCCGGCGAAGGCTCAGTTCTATTGCGATCGAATTAATTTTCTGGGCCATGTGATATCGGCCGATGGCATAAGGCCGGATCCTAAAAAACTTGAGGCCTTTGAACGTTATCCGGTGCCAAAAACACCGACTAACGTGAAGCAATTCCTCGGAGCCACTGGCTACTATCGGCGTTTTGTGCCCGATTATGCGAAAATCAGCCGCCCAATGGTCGACCTACTAAAAAAGGGGACCGAATTTAAATGGACCGAGGCATGCCAAGATGCTTTCGACGAGTTAAGAAGGCGACTGATAAGTGAGCCTATCTTACAACACCCGCAGTTCGACCAGCATTTCTTTGTTACCTCGGATGCGTCTAATTACGCGATCGGCGGCGTACTGTCACAGAAAAGGGAGGGCGCTGACCTACCGGTGGCGTACGCCAGCCGGCTGTTAAAACCCGCGGAAGCTCGATACAGTACCATCGAGAAAGAATTACTCGCGATGATGTACTGCGCTGACCAGTTCGAGTTTTGTTTATTGGGACGGTCGTTTACTTTCCTGACTGACCATAAACCCTTAGTATGGATAGACAACATCAAAGATGCCACTTCGCGGCTAAAGAAGTGCAATCTCAAGCTAAGGGAAAAATACGAATTCGACGTACAATACGTGCCAGGTAAAACTAATTACGTGGCGGACGCGTTATCGCGCAACCCACCCGAGAATCTGATGGGTATAAGAAAGCGCGACGAAAAAACGAGCGATAGTTCGAAGGCACTTCAACAAAGAAGCAAAAAACGCCGAGTCGCAGGCGAAGCGATTTATGAAAAGGGCGAATTCCTCGCCGTCATGAGCCCCGAAGGTGGCTTTTACCTTTGCCGCGCGGCGCAAAGCGTAATGAGTGACAGCTCGAATATCCGAATTACATGGCTGTCCCTTTTGCAGGGCCATTCGGACATTTACGAACTTTCTTACTCGGATCGAATAGGTTTCGGGTGCATCCTAACCGATGTGAGCCTGAAAAGATTAGCTCACAACAGGTACCGATTAGGCGCAGACGAGAAACGGCGAATAGAACAAATCGTGGCCGAATCTCTGACCGCGCAAGGGTCTAGCGCCGGGGGCGGGGCAGCGGCAGGTACGCCGGGCCCTGACCCAGAGCCGGGGAGGAGCAGCCCGCAAGCCGGCCCGTCGGCCGCCGTTTCCGAGCGAGCGATGCCGCCGGAGCCCAGCGTTGGCGGAATAATGGAAAACAACGATACTAATGGGGAGCAACAACTTAGCGCCGGGGGTAAAGAAGACCAAGCACCCGCGGGGCCCTCGCGCGCAGCAAGCCCCGCAGAAGAAATGTCCATAGGAGAAAGTAATGACACCACGGGGGAGGAGTCTGATCCGGGCCCATCTGTGGACTACGAAATAGATCGGCGCCCAGCCGAACGTCTGCCTCGCATCGCCCCTAACATAATCGAGGTGCGCGATCAATTTTTAATGGCCAAGGACAATTTAGCCTACTTTGTCACGGTGCGGAATGAACCCCTCTGCACGGGAGCTAAGGCCCTTGTAGAAGCAGGTAGATTTCCCGCGATAGCCGACCTTACCTTAGCCGCCGCCAAGCCGACGGCCGAAGGCAAAAAACAATTAATTGCGTTGCCGGTCAAAGAAAACCTGCGCATCCGGGCCGACGAGGCAATCATCGTCGATACTCTGCAATCCCTTTTAGACGTCACTCTAGCCATGGGCATAAATTCTCTCCGCATTTCGGAAACAAGAGAACTAGATGATATGCGTTGGGAAGAGATCGTCGATATTCTTCGAGATATCTTCGAAGGCTGGCGAACAAAAATTATTTTGTGCCGAAATTTGGTTTTCACTCCAGACCCAGATCTGTGGGAGCACCTAATCAAGGACATCCACTGCTCCATAATTAACGGGCATAAAGGCGTAAACAAGACGTTCAAGCGCCTTCGAGAAAATTATTTTTGGCCCAATATGAAACGCCAGATTCAAGAATTCGTCGCTCGATGTGAAGTATGTCAGCGCATGAAGCTGGTGCGGCACAAAGTTCGCCAGCCGATGGTCATCACTGATACTAGCGGCGCAAGCTTCGACAAGGTAGCCATGGATATCGTCGGCCCTTTTCCGCCGACGAGAAATGGCCACCTTTACGTACTAACGATCCAAGACCTACTAACAAAATATAGCCTGGCCATTCCTTTGAAGGGGATAACATCCGCGGAGATCGCGAGCGCGTTTTTGAGGAAATTCGTTTTCACCTTCGGCGCGCCGAAAATCGTACTAACGGATCAGGGGGCTAATTTTACTCGCGCACTGATGAAAAACGTCGCGCGAATGTGCAAAATGAGGACGTGCACAACCACGGCATTTCGGCCCCAGTCGAACGGATCTATTGAGCGCATGCACCACAGTTTTAAGGAGTGGATAAAAGTCTATTCAGATAAAATAAGTCGCTGGGACGAATGGTGTGAGTGTGCATCGTTCTCCTACAACACGAGCGTGCACGAAGGCACTCGCTTTACGCCGTATGAATGTATTTTCGGGCGCTTGGCACGCGTGCCGTCGGAACACGCACCGCGCGAGGAAAATATCACCGAGACGTACGCCGATTATGTCACTAGATTGCGTTCGAAATTAATCGAAATACAGGAACTCGCGCGCGACCATTTAATTGCCGCTAAAGAGCGCTCGAAGGCTTATTATGACCGGAAACTTAATCCGTGTACCTTCCGGGTGGGCGACCGAGTCATGCTCATTGCAGAGCCGCGCCGAGATAAATTCTCAGCGGAGTATTCGGGACCGCATCGAGTTTTAGAAATAATGGACGGGGGGCGAAACGTGCGAATTACTTATAAGTCCGGCGAAAGGGTCGAATACCCTAATAAATTACGAAAAACTCGGCTTAGGAGCGAAGGAGAAAGTGCAAGCACCATGAGCGTCAGCGGCACGCAGCCGTCCTCGAGCACATAGGCGCTCTGAAGCGGGGGCCTCATGGGCGCAGGGAAAAAACGAGGAAGGGGCACGACGGATTATAATTTACGGGGGCTAGAATGCTGTCCGTTTTTCCCTTTCGTCTTCTTCTTTTTCTTCTTCTTCTTTTTCTTGCGTTTTTCGATCATTTTTTTTTTCTCCCCTAAATCATTGGACCGGTCGCTCGAGACGTGACGGGGCACGTTTGCGCTGTTGACGCACGGAGCGCGCCTCCGCTTTACACTTACTAATCCGTCGCACGTGTACCACTAGTTATTGAAGTGCTTTAGGATAGAGAATTTGACTTGAAGCTTGAGATGATCCAGACTGAGATTCCGCTCTTGAATCTTTAAAAAACTTGTCTTTTTTTTCTTTCTGTTTTCTTTTTGGGTGACATTTTGCTCCTTTCGTTTCTCTCCTAAATTATGGGGGCCATAAGAGAGCGGGAGGGAAGCACACACAACCCTGGAGGGCGCATTTGCGCTGCTGACGCACGAAGCGTTCACTCACCCTACACCTACTAATCTCTTGCATATGTACTAACCCTCCTCTACCCACTCATCCCGATCCGGGGAGACAGAGCCGCGGACTTTTCGCTCCTCGGTTGAGGAAGGAGAACTCCGCGAGCGGCATGCGATGTTGGGGCAGCGTCTCACGCCGTCGGGCGAAGGTGGAGCCCGACTATCCCATCCCTTCCTAAAATCCCACAGATGCGGCGCAATGCCACGTGGCGAATTACTGTGTTTCCCTTTCTTCTACTCTTTTTCTCTGCTGTGGTGCCCTTTTAATTGGCCCTTTTAATACCACAGGCTTCCTCATGCGCATGCACTCGCTCATGTTTTGGGAATTTCCCAGCCCTCAGTGCGAAGGGGTATGTACGTTTTTCCGGCAAGGATCCGAAGTTTCGGTCTCTGTGCTTTTCTGTTTTCCTTTTCTTTTTCCTCCTTTTCTTTATCGCGTTTTGGGCGGCCACACATTCTACGCCAGGAAGACCGGTGCCGCCGGTAAGCGGACAGTTAAAATTTGTCAAGTCCGCACCGTTTTTTTTGGGGTAGCGTCCGAACGGTTAAGAACTCGGCTCTCTAAGAGAGGCTTTGTCCCTTTTTTTTTTGTTCTTTCTGATCCGCCTTACTCCTTCGCTGCTAAACGCTCGAGACGTGCGGGCGAGTTCGCTAAACCGAAAAATATGTAAAGAATATGTGCGCGGGCCAGCGGGCCCCTCGTGAAAAAAGTTTGTTTTATGCTTGAGGGAGCGACCCTCACTTAGCTTTATGAGTGGAGAAGAATTCTGCATGACGCGAGCGTGATTTGCGATGCGCCGCGAAAAGAAAAGTGGGAAAAACAGCTTTTGTGTTGTCGCTGGGTTTTACCGCTTGGGAAGCAAGAAATACCCGTAGTGCCGAAGGTGCAAATAAGGGGACATCTGTTGCAGATCGCATCATGAAGATTACGGCCTTGTTGATCCTCGGGGTTCTCCGCCCATGCGCCGCCCTAACCGGGTACGATTGCGGCAAGGGACAGCCCAATATAACTACAATTTCGCTAATCGATGTAGGGGAGTGCGAAATCGCGTCAACCGAGCCTGCGGTGCACGCGGTGTACGTACAGCTATTGCAACGCGCGAAACATCAAGAGGTTCCCGCGCGCGCGTGCCGGATCCTTGCGCGTCAACATGTGAGGATCTGTGGCATGTTCTCGCATACTATGGATGTGCCGGAGGGCGAATCGACTTTCCTAATGCCAATGACACGCGAAGAATGCGCAGACATCGCCCGATACGGACAGTTTAAGTACGCGCAAGCCGTAATTGGCGATATCCGCGTAAATCAAACGACACGTGCGAGCGCAGTCGTCACTGGTAGCCTCCAAGATAACGGCGAATGCCAAGGTGCACTTTTTGTGTGGCGGGGCCACCAGTACCCCGCTGCTGTAGTGACTATAGACTTTGAAGTCACCGTGCGCGAGTTCACCGCGATTTTAAATATGGACGAACGTGAGATTAATTTAATCGCCGGCGTTATGTGTGCGTATGCGAATGGACAGTGTATGGACGAAGAAGTAGGATACGCGTATTGGGAGACAAACCCGACGCACGTGTGTGATTTTGACGCGTACGAACTTTTGTTTCATGGCCCGGGAGTGAAGGTGTCGGATAACGCTACCGCGTCACCGGACATTTATTTCGCGAACTCGACGGGAAATATACAATTCGGTCTAGCCGCGACGGTTTCCAGTAATGTGTGCGGATATAAGCTCATCCACACGGAAAACCCCCGCCTGTTCTTGGTCGAAACAGCCCGAGAACAAGGCGTACCGGCAAGAACTCGTCTCGACGTTCAAAACATTTTGCTGTCGGACTATTTCAATACGAAGCTGACATATTATGCTCGGCATGTGCGTACTCAATTTGAGTCGCTATACAAGGACATTATATTACATAGATGTCAGCTGGAGCAGCAAGTAATTAAGAACGCTCTTGCGCAGGCCCATGCGTCGCCAGACGAATTTGCTTTGGCCGTCATGGGCAAGCAGGGTTTTACAGCCGTACCTGCGGGGGAGGTAATGCACCTTTTGCAGTGCGCGCCCCGCCCCTGCAAAATTCGATCAACCTCAGACTGCTTCCACGAACTACCGGTCGTTTGCGGCCTCGACGAGCTGTACCTGCGCCCGAAAACACGCGTGTTGACAGCTCGCGGAACCCCTGTCGAATGCAGCGGCGTTCTGCCGATCATGTATCGGATCAACGGTATATGGAGGCAACACCTGCCAAAGGTGGTCGAAGGCAGACAGCCGCAAGTGCTCCGCCCTCTATCACGGCTGACTTGGGCGTATCAAGACGTAGAAAACTTAATGAACGACGGAATCTACTCGCCGGAAGATCTAGAGCGCCTGCACGAACACGCCAATTTTCCGATGGAGCGATCCGCCCTCGTGGAGCACGTCGCCAGACGCCTCGCGGGCAAAAATACGCCCAGCGGCGAGATTGCTCTGCATAACCTGTTAGACCAGGAGGCAGTGCAGAGCATGGCGCAATCTGCCGTATCACGATTATGGTCAAAATTCACCCAGTTCGGCATTTACTCTGCCGGGGTGATAGCCATCGTCGTGATATTTCAATTGGCAAAATCGCTGATCGAAACGCTTATCCGGGGATACACGCTTCACCAAATCTATGGTTGGAGCGGACGTTTGTTCGGAGCCCTGTTCAGCTCCGTGACACATCTGTTCGCACGCGTAGCACATCGGGGCGAAGAACCGGCAGTGATTGAACTGATACCGCCGCGTCGTATACCCGAGGATGGCAACGTAGCCGACCCTCCGGCCGAGCCCGCCCCTCGCAATCGCGAGCTGCAGGAATTCCGCCGCCTTTTAGCCATGCATCGAAATAACGGGGACCGCGAAAACGGCCCGCGGCCATAAATCTGCCGTTTTAAGCAAAGCATAGCTGTCTGGGGCTTAAGCGAGCGGACGTTTTCCGTTGCCATATGTATTTCCTTTAGAAGCTTTCGAGTTTTTCATTTTCTCGTTACGACGTCAAGATGAGCATCAACCCACGCAAGACGCGCCAATCAGGCGAGCGTTTTGACGCCCGCCGACCTGGGCTGCTCTCCGCCGCCAGCGAGGACATTACCCTTGCCAGCGCCGAGCAGCAGCCGATCCGGCTCGTCGAGCAACCGGCTAGCCAGCCGTGTGAAGAGCCGCTAATCCTGCGCCTACGCGGAGCTGATGGAGCCCCTGCGACTAGCAGGCCAGGAGGGCCGCGCCCAGCACCCGCCAGCCACTTGCCGCCGTTCCTTCAGGACGCCCGCGAGTTGCGGCTAGCCGCCCGCGCCCAGGAGAGGAAGCAGGCAGCTGAAAGGCAGCGCTACCTCGCCCAGCATCGCGACGAGGTGGCCGAAGAATTCCGACGCCAGCTGGAGGAGGCGCGCCAACGTCGGGAAAAAGCCTTCAAAGATCGGCAAGCAGTCCAGCCGGTCGCCGTCGAGGAGGCCCCCAAGCGCCTCGAAGAGAAACCGCATGCTGGAACGAATGCCAAGGAGGAAGCACCTGAGCCTATCCCCAGCCGTTTCTGCAAATGGCGTCAAGAACTCAAGGAGTTGGGGATAGCGCTCAGAGCAAGGGACCGCGAGGATGCAGCTCGGATCGAGCAGGTGCGCCTCGACCGCGAAGCGCGCGCCCAGGAGCGAGAGGAGGAGCGACAGCGGATGCTCCAGGAACTCCGCGAAATCGGCGAGAGACGCCACCACGAGCGAGCGGTGCTCCAGAGGCGGGCCGAAGCAGAGGAAGAACGCCGCCAGACCGAGGAAATTATCGCCAGGGCGAAGCGCGTCTATATCGCGCAGCAGCTCGAGCAATTTCAGCGCGAGGCCGCCGAGGGCGAGCGACGCAGGGTCGCTTCGGAACGCGCTGCCAAGATCGAGGCCCTCAAGCACGAGTGGCGTGCAGAAGCCCTTCGTGCCTTCGAGGAGAAGGAGAAGGAGAAGGAGAAAATCCAGCGGGACGCCGAGCGAATTGATCGCAAGTGGCGGAGACTTGCGGCCGCCGGCGATCCTAGGGCTCGGTGGCTCACGCTGAGAGACGAAGAGTTCGTCTTCGAGCGGGCGAACGGCCGCCACACGCCTGAACTTTCACTCTCGGACTCCGGCGAGAGCATCCGGAACGAGAGTGAACACGTTGAGCAGGAGCACGCAGAAGCTGCTGCAGCGGTCACCGACTCGAGGCCGCAAGGCGAGGCGCCGAACATCGCGCCAGCCGAACAAGGGAAGCCGACAGCCGCACCAGGGACCGGCCGCGGTCGGGCGCGACTGTTGAGGCTCGCTCGGGCGTTGGTACGCCCGGGTGCCGCCGCTACTCAACCGGAGGCTACAACCAGCGCAGCCAGCCATCCACCTATCACCGACGGAGCAGGAAACACAGCAACACCGGTGTACCCTGCGCTCCTCTACCTCCAACAAAAGAGGGAGGAACGAAAAAAGGTGTACTGGGACCCGGTGCGCCTGGAGTACCGCCCGAGGACGACGCGACGAGATCGGCGCGCAGCAGCCAACCGGCGAAACCAGCAACAACAACAGAAGAAGAGCCCGCCGAAATAGTGCCGCGAGTGATCAAGTGTAGTGGTGCGTGTTAGTGCTGGTGAAAAGTATGGGCGATGAGTATGGGCCATGCAGGAGAGGTGAGTGGGCCTCAGGCCACCACATTTAGTTTAAGACTTTGTTGTGAACGCGAAGCACGACGGCCGACATTTTTTTTTTTATTTTTTATATACATGTTTTTTTTTCTGCTTCTCTTTCAAATCTCGGATAGCTGGCCAAGCGCTCAGCTGCCGGCGTCACCCGAGACGCCGGCGATAGCAAGGCCGCCGTGGTTCACGGCCGCGCGAAGGACGTCGCTGCGTCGACTCTTTTTAGTATAGATAAGCGGAGCAGCGACTCCCTTTCTTTCATTTGATTAATTGCGAGATCGCGACGGGCCAAGTATCAATAGTTTTCTTTTTATTAGCTTTCTCAATATCAATAGTTTTCTTTTAATAGTTTTCTTTTTTTTTGCAAAGGCCAAAGGAGCCCCTAGATGCGCAGCGAGCGCTAGAAGCTTATTCTAGATGTAAGTTAGGTAAGATCCCTTGGTTTAGGTAAAGTCCGCGAAGCGAGAATGCACGGTGACCGACCAAATTTTTTTTTTTTGGGTATGACATATAAGGGGGCACCATTAGGCGCACCCTTATATGTTTAGCGCCGGGGGTGTTATGTCCCGAGCGCTTCTTTCAAATTTTTGAAGAAATTTTTTTTTTTGGGCCGCTCACTAGTGCACGTGCACTTTCGGCTCGCGGAGAAACAGACTCCGCGCGACTTGCGTTCCAGCGGGAGCGATAAGGCGCGGAGCCGACACCCG
>UXGC01002179.1:0-13437 GCA_900480045.1 Eurytoma adleriae
GCTCGTTTTGCAAAGAATGGTAGAGAGGTGCATTTCCCAATGTAGTAGTTCCTTCTACTGCTCACTGCTTCAAAGCAGGTGGTAAAATTCTCCCTAAATTATCATTAGGAAAGAGTAACTGTGTTAATGATAACCTACGTTATGCAGGTTAACTTTCAATGAATTTAAGAGCGTATTCACACACACATGCATGAGATGAAGTGTTGTGAAAGTAAGGTAAAGGAATATTGCTGTTGCTCATATACCAATCTCTATATGGAAAGGTACTGTGCATGCAGTAATATGGGAGATAAATTTCCTAAAATGATCTCAATAAAAACAGAATAACGAGAGTGAAGCCTCAATTCTGCAATTAAAGACTGTAAAAGAGAATTTAAAGTTTAAAAAAAAAAAGAACTTAGAACGAAGAATCAAGAGTGAATTTAAGAGGAAATTAAAGGTTCAGATTCAAATGTCAGCAGTAAGCAAAAGTTTAAGTTGAAAGATAAAGAGTTTAAGTCAAAAGAGTGGTTAAAGATGTTTTATGGTTTTGCATTGATAAGAAGAAAATAACTTAAACGAGTTTAGCTGATCAAGTGCAACAAGCATCTGATTAGTTGAAGCTGGTCTTTAAAAGGAGAGTAAAACACCGCACGATAGTGCGTTTGAGTAAGCATCATTGAATGTAAGTACAATGTAAATAAATTTAAAGAGCGGTATAAAGAGCTGTATAAAGAGCGGTATAGAGTGAGAAAACCATTGTACTTAGTGCTGATTGATTTTCTATTTATCAGCTGTCATTCAACAATCTGTGCATTCAGACGTTATGATTTATAGTACTTGTGACTCTAAATCATGTAAAACATTCTATGGTTTTGAAGAGGTGTCAATAAACATTTGTTGATTCAAATCTGTAACCGTGTATCTATGTCGTTTCTAGGTAACGGGCACACACAAGAAAAACTTTCTGGGATATGGAAAAAGAAATAATAAGAAAGATAAAGAGGGTTTTAAAAGACAGTTCTGTCATATTCTTGTGAATTCAAGAAAGTAAATAAAGTTGGCCATCTCTGATATATTCTTATATCACCAGAAATGTTTCTTCTAAGAAATCTTGTTTGATCTGAAAATCTGAAAAGAATAGTTTTTCAGGTTTTCAAAAGAGAGTATCAAAGATCTGTACAAGGGAGTTAGAAAGATAAAGAATTGTAAGAGAGATTTCTGAAAAAAATTTGAGAAAGAGTTCAAGAGTGTTTATTAAGTAAAGAATGATTAAAGAAAAGCACATGGATATTTGACCTGCACACAAGGAGCTAACACTCAAATGTGAATTCAACAGGTCATCAGAACAACTTTGTTTGTAATATCAATTTAAAGACAGGTGCTTAAGAGAATTTGATGTTAAAGAAAGGAAACCATGTTGTGGTGCATCAGACAGGGCATGCATTCTTATCCTGTCTGAAATAGCTGCAGCAGTTGCAATCTTATTTAAAGAGTGAACTCAAAAGAGAAGAGTTTGCATGCCTGCAAAGGCAAAAACTCTTGCAACAAAGGTTTCATAAACACTTATTTTGATCCGAAAAGGTCCACTAGTCCTGTCAATTATCCTACAAGATAACATGACATCAGTGCTATTACAGTACTTGACATTATTGAATGATTAAATGTGACAACGGAATTGGATAATTATGCTTGCGATCGTTGTGAGTATAATAAGACTGATTTACTTCTAAGCAGGAAAAGAGAGTTCGAGAAACTGCTGAAGTACAGAATTACACGTCGGTGTTTCTGATTAACAAATTCACCTAGAGTGATAAATTCATGATCTACTCATAACATGCAATTAACTGTTATTTACTGACAATTACTGCAAACATGAGTCAAGAAAAGCCTTGATCACGACAATTAGGAAGAATGGTTACAAAAGAGAGTTCTCAATACTCAAAGAGAGTTGATAGAGTATATGCACCAAAGAATGTTAAGTTCAAAAAAAAGGTTAACCATACTTCGAAAAACTATAGCTTATAGTGCAAATTGTAAAAATAGATTGATTATCTGTTAAACTGTTTGAAGTGACACGATAGCCTAAGAATCCCAACTCAAAGATCGGTTATAAGACTGTCATGTGGCAAAGAGCTGACAGTAATGCATGCCAAAGGAAAAGAAAGTAACGAATGGCAAAGATGACTGAAAGTCAAGTGTAATAAGTTAAAAGAGTGTGATAAGACAGTTTATAAGAGTGGTACGAGTAGCTCCAAAATAACTTATTGCCAACATTTTACTAAGCCTTTAATTTTAAATTACGTTGCATAGCAACATGTGGTCTGTTCAAAAGAACAAGAGAGTAAACAAGACTAGACCAAAAGAGAGTACAAGAGAGAAGTGAAAGAGAGTCTGTTTATTCTGTTTCAGTATAACTTAGGAGACCAAAGACTGATGACTCTATTATCAAGATAGATTGTGTTGCAGATATGAATGCTTATATGCAATTAAATATCTATTTGATTTGTTATACTTGAATTTATTGTAACTAAATTTTAATGTAAATTTATGTAATTAAAGGCGTTAATAATTTGTACTGTAAAATGTAATTTTGCAAAGACGCATGGTCGGGAGGGAGTGTTGGAAAGTTGGTGCTACTGAGCGCCCAAGCACCTTTGCGTGAAGGTGGCGCTCTCCCTCCGCTTGACGCGTCAGTTCGAGCACGGAGCTCAAGAGAGTAGGACGGTCCACAGTTTTTAATAAAGAGTTCTTTGTTTTTAAAAGCTGCCTACTTTCTTTCTCCCAAACCTCGTATCCCAACACACGCCCAGGTGAATAAGTTACTGGACGAGGGCATCATCGAGAAATCATCCAGTCCGTGGAACAACCCGGTGGTGATAGCTCGAAAACCCAAAGGGGGTTATAGGATGTACGTTGACCTGAGAAGAGTCAACGCACTCATTCGATCGCCTGACGGATACCCAGCCAAAATAATGGACGTGGCATTCCGTAAAGGAAAAAAGGCATGATACGTGACGACGCTGGACATGAGCTGCGCGTATCACCATATACCGCTAGACGAAGAGTCCAAGACGCTAACGGCATTCTCGGTGCCACGCCTAGGACACTTTCAGTATACCAGATTGACGTTCGGCCTAGAGGACGCTGGAGCATCTTTCCTGTGCCTCATCGACATGGTTGTGACGCCATATTGCGAGGAGTTTGCCTTTGCATATGTGGACGACATCAAGATTATTACATTAAGAGGACATTAAGAGGAACACTTCGAACACCTCCAAATCATCTTAAGCCTCGTCAAAGAAGCGGGCTTAACGATAAATCGGAAGAGCCATTTCTGCCAAAAAGAGGTTCAATTTCTGGGCATGATCCTAAACCAAAAGGGGTTCCGCCCAGACCCTGAGAAGATAAAGCTGGTAATACCCTGCCCCCAAGAACATTAAGCAGATACGCAGGTTCCTGGGGATGGCGTCGTGGTGTAGGAGATTTTTAAACAACCTAGCCACAGTCGTTGATCTGCTCACCCAACTGACGAAGAAAGATCGCAAGTATGGGTGGACGGATCAACACCAGGCAGCGTTTGAGCGCATCAAAGCGTTGATAGCCTCTGCGCCCGTGCTACAAATCCCAGACTTTGACCAGGAGTTTGCAGTACAAACAGACGCGAGTGACACTAGGATTGGAGCAGTGTTACTCCCATACATTAACGGCGGCGAACAAGTGCTGGAATTCGCTAGCCGAGTTCTCTCCCCCGCGGAGAAAAATTATAGTGTGGAGGAATGAAGCAGAAGATGACGTTAAGGTCGACGCCCAACCTTCGGGGGAAGGCGGGAGTCGTGTGGCGATACCCACGACTCCATCAGCGAATGCTGATGATAAAGCGGCGGACGCTGCCGGCGGTCAAGCGTTATAGGCTAGGAGCGCCCAGCCTGCGAGTCAAATTGTAAAGCGACCACGCGGTCGCCCACTCAAAGCGGAGTACTTTGTACAGCGACAACCCGCCAACGAAGAAATCGCAACGGGAAAGAAACCGTGATGTCCACCCGGTCCCGCAAAGGCACCGAATACCGACCCGCCGGTACCGTTATCTCCTAGGAGAACGCGGCTGCAGCGACGAGCTGCGAGCCTGGAATAATCCTTCCTTCCTTCTTATTTCTGTCCTCTCCTTTAGGAACTCAACGAAGATGTCGGAAGTCTTAACGGCGGACGACCTCGTTCGCCTCTTCCAACAGGCGTGGGAGGAAGCGAGCCGCCTCCTCCGCAACGCCGCGACAGGATCGCCAGAAGGAACGACGACGAGATGAGCGCGCAAGGAGCGCCTCCACCACCAGCGGCCGCCGCCGAGAGCGGCCACCCTCCAACACCGGGAGTCGTTCTGGGGCAGGGCGTGGTGCCGCGCCCCACTCCGTTGCTCCAGGCTCCCGGTACGCCAGGAGTCCGCGGGAGGATTCGCGGATCCTTCGACGGCAGATGCCGGTAATCTGGGGCCCCTCAGCGACGTCGCGGCCGCCGAGGTCAAACCGGCGACCTCGACCGAGCCAACGCGCCCTCCGACCATTCAAGAGCGGTGGGGCGGTCTGGGAGAGGAACTGGCGCCCGCTACCGAGGCCTTTGATGAGGCCGTGGACTCGCTTAGCCGCGTCAAGCAACGGGTGAGCCAGTTCGAGGAGGACAACCCCGACGCACATGAGTGGATCCGGGAGTCCCTCCTCCAGCAACGACAGCGGGAATACGAGGCTTTCCTGGCGCGGATGCAGCGACAGGAGGAGGAGCTCCGCCATCGCCAGCGCTTGGCACAGAAGCGGTTAGGTCCCCTGCAAGGAGGAAGGATTCGAGGGTGTCGAATTACTCTCCCTTCTTACCCTTCCTTCCAGGCTCGCTAGTTAGGCAGAGCCGTTAAGTCGTAGCTTAACGGCGTCTGGGGGGAGTTGTGCGAGCCGATCACCGCGTCGTCGTGTGAAGTCTGAAGGCTTCCCAACGCTTTCCTCTCTCTCTCTCTCTCTCTCTCTCGCATTCTCGCCCGGCGTCGACACCGAATATCCGCGTGTCTGCGGAGATACGAGCGCCAGCTCGTATCTCATCTCAGATTTCGTTGCGGAATTAGAATTAGAATTTATTATAAGCTAAGGATCTGGAGGTCCATGATAGCTAGGTCCAAATAGCGGTTACATTGTTTACAAGAATTGAATGTGTATCGTCAGCCTGAGGTAGCTGCACGAAGGTATTAATTCTTCAATTAAAAATATAAATTAAAAAATAAAAATAAAATAAATAAATTACAAAATTACAATAAATAAATTACAAAATTACAATAAATAAATTACAAAATTACAATAAATAAATTACAAATTGACTAGAAATTAAAGAGTAGAGTACAGAAAAAAATAAATAATAAATAATGAGATACACTGATGCGTCGTTCTAATTAAAAGTTAATTTTGCGGCCTGGTGATGAAGATGAAGAGACGGGCGACATGTTCGATGTTCATTTGTCTTGTTGGCGTATGTATTCTTCAAGTCGGTATTTGAAGCATGAATTTCGAAATAATTTACGGATTTCTTCCGGAATACAGTTCCAAAGCCGAGTTGCGCCAACTCGGAATGAATTTTTATAAAACTCGAGCTTTGCATCAGGAACCATAAAGTCGAATTGTGAGGCGCGTTTGGACCCGGATTTATTCGGCGGTCTAAACTCGAATTGTTTTGCCAGATAGTTTGGTGAATTGGTACACAGAATCGTGGATAATGTAGCGATGCATAAATAATCTCTCCTTGCGTTGAATGTGAGAACGCCAGTTGCCCGATATGCTGGAGTAATCTGGTCATATTTTTTCAAACCAGTAGCAAATCTGAGTCCTGCGTTCTTGCATCGACGAAGCCTTGATTGATTTTCTTTTAAAAGATCTAAAAAGAGACCCATACAGTATTCCAGTATTGGAAAGACTAGTGTTTTTACTAGTGGTAGTTTAATTCGCGTGGTATAAGGACACTATTGTTTTGCGAGATGTGTTTATGGAATGTGGTGTCCATGAGAGTGTGCGATCAAACGTGACGCCAAGAATTTTTACAGAGCCGCAATATGCTAGGTTTTCGTTATTTATGTGTAGAATTGGAATGCTGAGGTTGCGTAATTGATTGATAAAGCCACGGGAACCAAACCAAATTGGAGTTGTTTTTGCGATGTTGATTCGCATGCCGTTATTTGTGCAGTAATCTTTGTAGATCTTCGTTTACTTGTCGGACAATTCGAACCAGCTCACTGATACGACCGCTGTGGTATATGGTAAAGTCATCTGCGTAAAGATGATATTGACAGAACCTGAGAGATGTTGGAGCGTCGTCAATGAATGCTATAAAAGACGTTTGACTGTATGGGCTGCCTTGAGCAATTCCAGCGATGCGTATTATAGGATGAAATCTCGCCATTTTTTGTAGCAACAACTTTCTGACAAGTATGATTTCGCCCAATTGCATGCAGAGTCAGAGAATCCTTTTAGTTTTAGTTTATCTATCAGGAGGTTGATGTTGACAATATCGGATGCAGTAGAGAAGTCAATCGGTACTAAAAGTACTATTTTCCTTTGGTCGATTTCGCCTCGGATGTCGTCGGCAATTTTAATTAGTGCTGTATATGTCCCTTTCTTTTTCCTGAAGCCGGATTGCAAATCGTCGAGAAGATTGTTTTCTTCAAGGTACTCCATTATTTGTGCACTGGCCAGTGATTCGAGGATTTTTGAAGTTGCGCAGAGTATGCTTATGGGCCTGAAATGACTTGGCTCAGTGGGAGACGTTTTCTTGGGAAGTGGATGTACTCGAGCTTGCTTCCAGGCTGTGGGGAAGATGCCTGTTTGTAAAGAACAGTCAAATATGTGCATCATTACTGGCAGAAGGGTGGGGATGCCTTCTTTAATAATTCAAAGTGGAATGTCATCTGGACCTACTGCGTTTGATTGAGAAGAGTTTATTATTTTTAGAATAGCATCGGTTGTAAAGTGTGCGAAGAAGAAGCGCTTATCAGGATCGATGCGAGTTGTGCAGGTTGTAGATGGTAGGTGCTGAGGTAGACTTGAACCAACAAAGTGTTTATTCAGGTCATCTATTGATACAGGCAAGTGTTGTTCATCATTGGAAGATGAGTTTGCTCCAAGGTCTTTCACTATACTACATAACTGTTTGGAAGATTTGGCACTACGAAATTTACTCCTATAGTGAGCTGCGTATGCGCGACGTGATAATATTCTTGCCTGATTACAGAGCGATCTGTAGATTTTTTTATCATTCCGGCGCCTTGTGCGCCTGAAGACGGCCTAAGCTCTGTTCCTGGCGTGAATTATGTTTTTAACAGTAATGTCGAACACAACCTCTTTTCTTGTTTTCGGCTTGAATGAGCGGTACGGCACGTGTTTATCGAATATCTTGAGTAATTCGGTGGTGAAATAAGTGACTTTTTTGTCGATTTGGTTGAGATACTCGAGGGGTTGCCAATTTATGTCTGCTAGATCTGACTTGAATTTTTCAGTATCAAAATGTAGATAGAAACGCTTGGTAATGATATTTTGGTGAAGCACGGGTACTTCAAAAGATAGTTCTGCAATCAGCGCATCATGTTCGGATATGCTAGGTCGGTATAGCTGAAAGTACGTAGTGACTTTGGTTATATCACTTTCGCAGAGATAATCGATGATGGAGTGCTCGATGCCTTGGTGGTGCGTTGGACCGAATGGAAGCGGGGTGAGACCTAATACTTGAAATGATTCAACCAAGATTTTGCGCCGTGTTTCGTTTGTTTTGCGTAGTGAATTTTGAATCCAATTAATATTAAGGTCACCGACTAAAATTAGATAATCGAAGCTGGTTTTGCAGTTTAGCAACGCTTCTTCGATGTCAGACCAGAATATGCACTGGCAGGGCTGTAGATCACTGTCAGTAGTACTCTAATTTTACCAACAAATGTTAGAATTATCATAAATTCAGGTCGTGGGCGATCGTCTGGAGGTTTTTTAGATTTTAATATAACATTGTGTTTTATTGATCTGTGTATATATACTGCGACTCCTCCGCCTGCTTCTCTGTGCTGCCGATCTGCTCGTGCAAGAGTATAATTTGAAAGGAGACAATTATTATATGTAACTTCAGGTTTAAGTCATGATTCGCCGAGAGCTAGGATGTGTAGTTTTTGGTCGAGGATTAGTCTTATTATGTCCGATGCATGTCGATTCAAAGACTGTGCGTTGATATGACCCAGTCGTAGGGGCGTAGATTTATTCAAGTCCATAATTGATAAAAGCTATTTTATTTTCAATCTTTTTCTTTAGGATCGGACAGTTAGCTGTGTCGTTCGCCGCGTGAGTGTTTGCGGGTGAGTTGGCCTTCGTGCAATTTATGCATTTTAGTTGTGATTTAGTTTTGCAATCTTTCGTAAAGTGATTGCCGGCGCAACAACCACAAACAGCTGTTTCGGACGAGCAGGCGGAAGCTAAGTGATTAAAATCATGGCATTTGAAATATTGCCTAACTGAAACATAATCGTCAATACGGCAGCGATTCCAGTAAATATTTACTTTATCAGATTTGAGTAGGCGGGCTCTTATTTGTGGATTAGTCTCTAAGATGCATGATCGAAATTTGTTCTTACCCTTAGGATATATATAATGTAATGCGTTACTGACATTTTGTTTTATAATGCATTCGACAATTTGTTTTATGTCCAGTTCAACTGGAATGTCGTGGACAATGATCCGAGGGTTCATTTTTGTGTCAGGCTTGAGTTCGAGTCCGGCTTCGGAGAGTGCGGTGCATTTGGCAAAGAGATCCGTATTGATGTCGTTCCCTTCGATGACGACGGAAGCGTCACGCCCATAGCTAATATGTTTAATTCCAAGATTCAGCTACGCCGGATTTACGCACTGTAAAATTGTTGCTTTCGTTTCTTTTGATCCGGAAAATTTTTGTTTGACATCATTGCGTCTATTGATCGATTGTTGAATGATTTATATAATAATGATAAAATATTCGGCGATAAAATAATAATTGTATCAGGAGATTTCCGTCAAACACTTCCTATTGTACGTTATGGTAATCGAACTCAAATAATTGAAAATTGCATTAAAAGTGCCGATCTATAGTCCCGTTTCAAAAGTACAACTTTAAACAATAATATGCGAATAAAAAACAATGATAGGAGATGGAATTTCCTCAAATAACTATGAAAGTCATAATGAAGTAATTAAAATACCTGAAGAAATATTGTCAAATGGTGACTTAAGGTGGCTTCGGCGTTTTTGAAATAAATCATACAGCACTTAGAAATTTACATATAATATTAATGAACCTTGTCAGATTCATTATCCAGAAAGAAATGTGGGGGTAAACCATGAAAATTTCGAAAAAATCACTACGAGAAATTCGGCATTTTAACATGTAGTCTTATGCGACTGGTCAATAAATCAATCAATAAAATTTTAACGAAATCATAAGTGTTCGTGAACTAAAAGTATAATAATAATTTAAATCATAAGAAATCTAGTAATTTTATAAAAACAATAGGTAAACCACTTAAATTAAGAGAAAAGTAATAAATGAAATCCGAAAATCAGATTAAGTTCGTACCGCGACTGTTAGTGTGCATGCGTTTGTTTGTTTAAATTAACAACAAAAGTGTACCCAAGATTTTTCTGACATACAGCTGTAGCTACTCGTGTAGTATGTGACTCTGAGCCACCATAGAATACTGACTTTGGATGCTTTGATATAACTGTATTATTAAAGGATTCATTTCCTTGACTAGATGCACAATGTGCTATTTATGGTACGCTTTTTATAAATGACTGCATTATTTTTTCTAATCGTTGACGTAAATTTATATCTGTCAAACATTTTCCATCCTTGTATTTGTATTTGTATTTGTGTGAACCATCATCTTCTACTTTACAAAATGAATCACAATTCTTGTGTTCTCCAAAAGCATGAGGAATGATATTTTCTAATGCAGTTTTTATTTTTAACATCTCCTTGATTTTTTTTTCAATGAAATTGTAAAAGCTTTGTGAAAATATTCTCGTAAAGTAGCGTTTAATTTCATTTCATATAACTTGCTATTAAAAGTTTTCGAAACATGATTAAAATCGGACCATTTATTAATTGCATAAGGAGATAACCGTCTTAAAGCTGCAATTGAAGATGAATCATCATCACCAATCAATGTTTTAATTCTACAGTTTAGTCTGAGTAAATTATCATTTTTCAAAACTAGTTCTACTGCCATGTCGGCTTCCAAGATTTCGAAGAACCGCTATGATTTTTTCGACAATCATGATTTTTGTTCTTTCTTATCTTACATTGCTTGCAATAAATATTACGACAGGCATACGCAATAACTTTTTTGTTAAATTTTCCTATTAAAGAGGCATGACCTACATAGCAAATAATTTTATACAAAATTAGTTAAAGTATATTGATAAATTCTAATCAGAAGTATGCTAGCTGATAGGCTACCACTAAGGCTGTTGTTTTGACGAGACCTCTTTATCCAAGCAGCATCAAAAGAACCTGTTAGATCAGTCACGTTGTTGTTTAGATCTTCACTCGTAGAGTCACTTCTATATTCAAACAAAATAAAAAATGATGTTCAAGGATCAGAATAGATAAAAAAGGTTTCATAAAATTGATTATATTGTATTGTAAACAATCAAGTTCATATTTATATGTACAATTGAATAAATTATAAAATAATCTGTATAATGACATGATCCAATAATTGCTGCGTCCGAAGAAAACTTACTTCTCACGTTCAAGTTTGATTGTTGACAATTTTTCTTCTTCTAAGGCTGCTGCACAACTTTTCTGCGCTACAAATTCAATTTGTTGGCTTACATATCTTTCGTTCCTTTTCAAGGATTTGTCATCGAATGTTCGAGCATTTAAAGCTGACATGTAGGTATTTAACTTAGTTTCACCTATACCAGCATCGAGCATACCTGCAGGTATAGAAAATATTTTTTATTACATAGTAATTAAAAAATTAAATATAACATAGTAGATACCCACCAATCGTTGATTTTAAATTAGTATCATAATACTTATTATTTGTTTTCTTGCCTGTCTTTACTTTTACTATGATATTACAGGTGGAACATTTTATGTACCATCTGCTTAACAGTCCTTGGAACTGTAACTGCTCATGCTGTAAATCTCGGAGACAGCGGTTTATCACAGCTATGACACCACATATTTTTTGCCAACGTGTCTTTTTCTATAATTGCACGCCCCTCTAATAAGTCATTTTTTTCATCCTGCAGGTAAAAGAATATCTTAATTGAGAAAGACATTTTTTTAAAACAAAAACAAAAGTTGAATCGATAGAATAATTTATTTATAATAATTATTTTAAATCTGACTGGTTGAAATACAACTATAATTGAATAATTTAATTGAAAACTAACCTCACTTCCTGAATACCGGCATTTTCCTTGTTTTCCAGCTGTACTTGTGAGAAGTCTCTCTATTTTATCTTTCATTTTCTTTTTAATAAATTTTCCTTTTTGTTTTCCTATGCTTCCATGTACATTGTAAGGCATTTTTGAACAAAAATTGCACTAAATAATCAAAAACAAGCGGCAGAGGTTCGAGTCTGTACAAAACAGCTGTCGGCCGCTAGCGCGGCGTTGTCGGTTCTTTAGTAACATGACCGTCTTATTGACATGAAGCGCCCCAGTCAATTGAATAAATTTTCTCATTCCGTTATTTTCCAGTGATATTTTTGCATTTTCTTATTTTTAATATTAAATAATTATAATGTACATAATTATTTTTAAAAAATAACTGTTATTGAACATTTAATAACAGGTGCCCCCGAGGTACCCCTCACATGATACGACACCAAACGCCGAAGCCACCTTAATTACAGAAATTTTTTGAAAATATGTAAATCCTAGCGATCCAAATTATCGTAAATGTATTATTTTAGCACCTGAAATTATATCCAGAGTAAAAGGTGAAAGCAGAGAATATTTAAGCATAGACACTGCGGAAGATACCGATAATGAAAACTTAGATACAATTTTAACAATTGAATTTATAAATTCATTAACTCCTGTTGGTTAACTCCGCATGTACTAAAAATTAAAATTGGCGCAGTAATTCTCTATTATATTAAGGAGCTTAATTCAGGTTTTTTTGCGACCACCTACATTTTGTCGATAAACGATTTTCCTGAAGTCGACGTTCTAAGGATGTTCCTGGGCACCTGCACAACGTTCACAGGTAAAACGTTCACCATCCGAATTTTTTTGTATAGACAGTGCCCTGGGTGGGTCTCCCTGTGAACGATTTCCCGTCGTCCTGAGGATTTATCTGGGCACCTGGACATCGTTTACAGGAACACCTTCCGAATTTCTTTTGTACTGGTAGTGCCCCGGGTGGGTCTCTCCATAAACGATCTCCCGTCGACCTGAGGGTGTCCCTGGACATCTGCACATCGTCTACATAAATACCCTCGGAATTTTTTCGCGGGGACAGGGCCCGGGTTGGTCTCCTTGTAGACGATTTCCCGTCGTCCTGAGGATTTATCTGGACACCTGATTATCATCTACAGGAACACCTCTCGTATTTTTGCGCATTGACATTATTCAAGGTGGGGCTTGCTATAGACGATGTTCAGTCGTCCTGAGGATGCTCCTGGGCACTTGGACATCGTCTACAGGAACATATCTCAAATTTGCGTAACGACATTATCTCAGGTGGGGCGTGCTGTAGATGTCACGTCATCCTGAGGGTCTTCCTGGGCACTTGGACATCGTTTACAGGAACATATCTCAAATTTGCGTAACGACATTATCTCAGGTTGGTCGTGCTGTAGATGTCACGTCATCCTGAGGGTGTTCGTGGAGGTAGTGATCGTAAAGCACAATCGGACATCCTGTATGAAATGTGTAGTACTTTAATGTAACGGTAAAATATTTTCGCCGATTATGGGCAAGTAACCAACCTAGCTTCTTACAACATGGAGTAATTGTGTGTCTTTGCACAGATTGAAAATAATATCGATAGCTGGATTGAACAAAAGCAGGATTTTTAAATTAAGATAAGTAGGAAGTTTGTGATAAACTGCACATCCATAATCAAAGAGGAAGAAAGGGAAAGAGGGAGAAAGAGAGAAAGGAGAGAAAGAGGGGAGAGAGAAAGATTGACTTTTTTCGTGCTCCATTTCTATTTTACTAACGCTCTCATTGATTGCCTCCAGGCATGCGCAGCCGCTCTAACCAATAATAATAAAAAAGTAAATAAAAATAAAAAAGAATTTGCGCCATTTTTATTGCAGTAGTACTACCATTGGTTCGAGCAAAAGCGTGTGCTAATCCTCTATTATATTAAAGTGATAAGTTTTTTTTTCCCCCAAATTTTCTAACCTTTTTTTTAAAAATGGTTTTTTTATAGGAAGGCGGATCGGAAGTGACCCGG
>UXGC01002180.1:0-13435 GCA_900480045.1 Eurytoma adleriae
TTTAATGGGGTGGCCCACTATGCCCCGAAGGTTCACATTGCCCAACGGCCCGCTATGCCCCGCTCTCCCCTATTTATAATATATATGCATTTTAAACCAACTAAAGTCTCACAAAGCGTTTTTTCTTTCGAAAATACCTTTGGCGGTACTGGACGACAGTTTTTGAAAAGTAAAAAAATGTTATATTTTTTATTTTTTAAAACACGCGCTTAATATGTGGATGGCAAAAAAGAAATTTAATTTAGATATTTTATTTTTTATAAATTTAATCAAAAGATATAGCCTAAAACGCTATGGATGGCGGTACTGGAAGACTCTCCCCTACCCCACAGGTATACCTATGTGTATACGCATCTTGGGTATCCACTCGCGAAGACGAAGCGAAGGGAGAGGCGGGCGTAACTTCGGATTTAGGGGTGACGCGGCAGTGAAAACGATCCCCGTGGCGATCGGTGCTGGCGCGCGGACAAAGGAATGTACGCGCGCAGCGGGAAAACGAATTAAAATCGCGGGCGAGGTTGGGAATCTTTGTTGGCCGAGGCCGGCATGGGGGTGGACGCGACGAAAATTATGAGGGTATACACGCGCGTTTATGAAGTTTTCGATACTCTTTCATTTCCAATTTACTGCGCGCGCTTGAAGTCACGGCCAGGCCACTCGTGGGAAGGCGAAGTGCAGAGCGGAAAGTAAATCAACGGTGTGCTTTCTCCGAGTGCGGGTATTATTATATGAATTTCTTTCTATAAATGCTGACATTTTGGATATGTTTTATGGCTTTATTAAGGAGACTGCGAAGCGTCTTCTTCTTTTTTTTTTTGAAGAAAAGATACCACAAAATGGGGGAGAGTGAAAAACCACTCGATCCGAGAGAAAACTGAGCTACTCGAGCTTCAAGTTTTTTCTCTCCTACATTATTATCCTACATTTATAATAAAGTATAAATAAGAAAGGAGAAATATAGCATATTTTTTAAATGTAAAACTCTTTTCGATTTGCATTTTCATTTGAAAATAAAAAAAAAACATTTTAATAAAATTGTTACATTCTTATACCAAGTACTATTTTGTACATGTGTTTAGCATGAAAACAGCAAACTTTTTATACCTATAATCCGTTTAGATGGTGTAATTATATTATTTTTTTTATTAAAAAGCTTAAAAGTGTGCACGGCAATTTGAAAGGTTTAGAACTCTCTAAATTTTATTCAGTGATAAGTCCGCAACTGGTTCAAATAAGTGTATATACCTACACTGCAAAATTAGTGAATATTCACTGTAAAATATGTGAATTTTATTTTACTATTTATTAAGTGAATATTCACTTATTTTGCAGTGTATATACACTTTTTCGGATCAGTTGCGGACTTGTCACTGAATAAAATTTAGAGTGAAAGAAAATTGCATTTCGTTCGTGATTTAAAATTATAATAATTAATTTATCTAATTAATTTTTAAGTCAGAATTGATAAAGATATAATTATATTATATTTATAAATGTAAATACTTTTGTCTTTACTTTATATACATTGATTCTCAATAATCTTGAAAATAAGAAAACTTATGTTTGGCTACGCATACGATTTTTTAAAGGCGCATTGCACTTTATCACCAGGTGCAGGCCACTTTATCATCCAAATTTGATCTGCAACCCCTAAACTTGAGGTATCGTACCAATTATATGTTAAGTTTGGGGGTTGCAGATCAAATTTGGATGAAGAGGTTGCCCGCAAACTGCTCTAAAAAATCGTGTGCGCGGTCCACTATGCCCCGCTCTCCCCTAAATAAATTATATTTATTTGTTTGCCAATTCAAGATTTAAACCTTAAAAATTAATTATAAAATTGAATAATGATCGAGTCGCAGTTTTCTTTTTAAAACATTTCAAAGTTGCTGCGCACATTCTTAAGTAGATTCTTACGTTTAAGTAAGACGCACCCTAATAGATATTTAGAACTTTTTTGAATTTTTTAAATGAAGTAATTCCACTAAAAATGATTAAAATTGAAATTTGATGGAATTTCATCTGATAATTAAAAATAAATTTTTACGTATGAATTTATAGTTATACTTTAGCATACACTTTATACAGTGAGAAATAAAAAAATTATTGTTAGTACTTCTGGTGGACAGTCAAGCTGAAAGATACTTCCAGGTCTAAGATAATTAATGAATTGAGAGCTTCTTCTCGAAGTGGCAATCGTACAAATACGATGCCTTTATTTTGTAATATAAAATTGTAAAAAAATAAATAAATTGTTAAGTAGTTAAGAATAATCTATTTTTATTTACTTAATAAAGTAAGTTTTCTTACGGTGCAAAGCACATTTCACGAAGGATGCGTGAAAAGCTTTATCCATGAAGCACTTACTCTTTTAAAATTATCTTTAGACATTTTAACAATTAATAAATATCAATAACTTTTTTGTTTCAAAATTAAGATTATGATTTGGTGCTGATACCTTTCATCTTCAAATAAAGTTTTGCTTTGCTCTCTTGGAATGCATAATTAATTACAGAAATTCGAATTTCTTTTATACACATTCCAAAAGATTCGGAAAAGTGTACGCATTAAAGTCCTAAATAAAAACTACTTTTCTCAGGAACCTTATTTAACTGCAATATGTACATCACAGTTTGTTGGTGGTTTTCACGGTATATTCCCACTAAATTCACCGCACATCGAGTTAAAAAAAAAGCCAGAAATCAAATTTTCATTTAAAGCGCTGGGAAACGGTTTTATAACACAAAAAAAGGTCGTGAAAAGTCAAACAGAATTTTATGTGATTTACTCTCGTAAAGGAAATACCCCTGGTAGATTGCTATAAAGGGGATGTAACTGAAAATCACGCGTTGTATGATTATGAATGAAAACTTCGTGTAAAAAATTTTCAGAAGGGTGGGTAAATCGGCTGCAGAAAATCAATGTACTATAGAAACTGCGTGCGTTCTCATGTATTCACCCCAAGTTTACCTTGTAAATATAATAGATTTTACTCGATCTCGTGTAAAATATTTTCTCTGCTTTTTCTCCACTAGATGAAATACATTTTGTAGCTACAAACACAATAAAAAATTTGAATATTTTCGATCATCTAATGCAACACGAAAATTATGTTCTGTAAGTAAATTATATTTCGTCTCGTGATCTGGACATTAATATTCTTACCTAGCAGATTATTAAGTTTGTGAATATTTAATTTACTAACTCTAATAATTAATACTTAATCAAGTAAAAGTCTACGTGAATTAAAATTAAAACCTATCTAAAATTTTTGAGTTACATTTCGAAATGGATAATATTTTAGAATTATAAAATCTTTTTTACAAAATATTTATTATTGTAATTAATTGCAAAAATATATAACTAAAGAGAAGTATTGTCATGTAGAATACAATTCTTTGGTAGTTCGCATACGTCTTACAATACATTTAAAAAGATACGTAAGTTTAATCATGCGTAAGAAATACTCGATTTTAATTAAACAAAATAAAAAAAGTTTTTGTGAAGCATGTTTATGAGATGCTTATGATAAATCGTTACTATTTAATGGAATAATAGTTACTTACAGAATATTATTACTAAATCTAATTTAGTAAAGCGTAAAAATAAGTTATAATTGAGGAACTTAAAAAAGCCATTAATGTTTTCATTTTTAAATACTTAAGCAGTACTTATACTAAATAATTTCGGAATTTTATTCCTTACTATCTGGTGACGCTGGAGACCCATAATAAGGAGTCTGTGGTATATCTGAAACAACTAAATTTGAAAAAATTCAACAATTACTTTTGTGCAATTGAAAGTTTCAGGCGCAATCGATCGATAATTACCAGATGAGGAATTGTTCGATTCCGTAGGAGACGATGGCGTATAATCCAGATGGGAACTCGAGAAGTTAGTTTCAGATGGAGATTCCGTCTCATCCGTCATATCAGCGTTTGGACTCATTGGTGTGCTCGGTATTGGACTTCGATTCGACTGATTTATATCGTATCTCTGCTCAGGATCGTACGGCGCCCCAGAAGATTGCGAATCGTCGTAAGTTGGTGAATAATCTGGCACATCGTCGTCTTCTTCTATAACTTCATCGTACTCGCTGCTCCTAGCAGGAGTATTCGAGACAGAAGGATCCCACGCTCCAGAGGCGCCAGGAGTTCGCGAGCCTTCCTGGGACGGGGTCAGAGAACCGTAATAAGGCGTACGTGTTCCAGCTAAAAATAGTAATAAAACAAATTAATTTCTATAAATATAAAAGTAGTAATTAATAAAATTAACTTATGAATAAATTTTTTAAATTTTAAAGAAAAAACAGTGTATTTCCTCTTTAAAAAAAATAAAGTTACGATTTGTAGTTTAAAAAAAAACAACAAGACACTTACTGTCGTACATAGGCGTGTGAGAGCCGTGCATGGGTGTTTGAAATCCGTGCATGGGGGTCTGCGAGCCGTGCGTGGGAGTTTTCGAGCTATCCCTCAAACCGTACATAGGTGTGCGGCCGCCCTGACTGTAAGTAGGCGTGTAGATGGCGATGTTCGCGGAGTCGGTGGTTGGTTGCGCCAGGTTCATAATGTGAGAGCGGTCGACCGAGATCGTCTGGCTCGGCGAGTGAAGCTCGACTCGCACTGTACTCTCGGTTGCGTCCTTTACAAAACCAATGTTACCTTTGTACGGACCACCTGTGATCTTGATCGTCGTGCCGATCAATTTATTGTCACGCGTAGGGACGAAACCGCCGCTGACGTTCTGACTCCTTCCGCGACCTCTACCTCCACCCGAATCTCTGAAAAATGTTAATTTTTTTTATCAGTTTCGATATTTCATATGAAGAATTCAGGTAGTCATCGGTACAATTGACTTGCAATTCTTTTCTCTTAATTACCTGTCATTGCGAGTGGGTGAAGCAAAAACTGGAGTTGGATTAAATTCAACTATTGCATCTATTTTATTACCACCAACCAATTGCAAATGTCTTGTTTTGCAAACAAATATTCCACCGGTATGAATGTAAACTTTTGAGTAAAGAAATGCGGAATTTCTGTACAAATGTTTTATCTCTCCCTGTCTACCGGAATGAGGTCCATCCACCACTTTGACCACGTCTTTTCTTCTAATAGTATCTTGATGCATATCCAGAGCCATTGTATTCTTGTTCTCACGATATTTTGTGAGACCTGCAGCTTTAGCATCAACCAGCTTGCCGTGCATTGAAAGCACCTGAAAGCTATCACGTTCAAGTCGAACAATTACGCCGACTGTTTGTGGATCTAGTTGAACAAGATCACCCCATTGAAATTTGCCATAGCTGTCGACACCTGATGCCATGTCTGGACACAATTGTAAATTATCGGGCAAAACTTCAAGCTCGTGCATTGATAAATCTGAGAAAAGGATGACTCGATTGTCTTCAATGCGGACTATTAATCCTGTATCACCTTCATATTTACCATTAATCACCTAGATAATAAAATTTTATTTTAAAAAATTATTGATTATTGTTCCAAGAGTTTCAGACTGTACTTACTTTGACATGATCTCCAATGGTGAAATATTTTTTTAATTCAAAAGCCATAAATTCTATAGGCTCTGTTAACTCTTTAGCATTTGGCATTACCATAATTGAATTACCATTGACAGAAATAATTTTTCCTTGTAAATTCATTAATTCGCCTTCGCTTACTTCAACTTTATCACCTGTGCTAAATTTATGAGTAACTGATTCTACTTTTCCATTGACAACTTTTAGACTTGATTCATTACTCAATTCAATATCTACATTTTCTGGATTCTCTTCAAAACTTTCTATTTCTGCTAATGTTGGTTTTACTCCTTCAGATATAATACCGTTTATATTGAAATTTCTGTATAGAAAACTGAAAATAAAACTTAATGTGAGTATTTTTTAGAAATAGAAATGTATACATAATTGAGATTTTTCAACTCACCCTTTGTGAGAATAATGATTCCCTTCAAATACCAAATAATCTCCATTATTTGTTATTTCTCCACCAATAGCTCTAATAGCTTCTGGTTCAAAATGTTTAGCAGGAGGTCTGTTACCTTTCTTGCGTTTTGGAGGTTCAGCATCTTCTGATGCTAATCTTAATGCTCCTCGAAGCTTTGCATAGTCTATTCTTGGCAATAATTTTAAATGAACTTTATTTTGAGCAATTTCCACATAATCAATTTGTGCAATATCATCTTTATATATTCCTCTTTTAATTCTAACCCATTGGTTTGGTTTTAAATTTACTTTTGGCGTAACTCTAAGCACATCAGGCATTTCTTTGATAGGCACCATCATTTGCCGCCAAAAGCCCAATTTTAAACTATTAATATTTTCAATTGCAGCTTTCACGTGCACTTGTTTGTAAGCTTCAATGTAAATAAAACCTTTTATACCAGACAATGCAAGTGCTGACTTAATTACCAATGGATTATCTGTGGAAAAATTTCATAAAATTATCTACGTTTTAAAAATATAAAAAAATTTAAGAAATACAAATATTTACCACTATTTTGATATGTGAGAAATTTCCTCATCAGTAAAAGAACAGTTGCTTGTTCCTCTCCTATGCGACATTTCACTAACCACAAGTTTGGATCCTTTACATTAGGCAATAATGTTTGCTGAACAATTTCATCGTTCATTTGCTCTCCTCCGTCACCAAAATGATGTGATACTGCAGCTTCACTTGCATACTTATTTCTAAGGTATTCTTCAATTTCATCTTCTTTTTGCGAACTGCATTTAGAGATATTATAATGTATTATAATTAACTATAAAATTATTATATTAATGTATCATTCTTAAATAACTAATATAATTTAAAAGTGACATATTTTATTGTAGATGCAATATTTTTATACTTACTCCCATAAATCAGACACTCTTCTTCTACCTTCAATCTCTCTAGCTGTTGGACCAACTTCATCAATTTCATTCTCAACAATCCCAATTTCATGAGCACCTTCTTCCCATTCTTCATCGTCTTCTGCATCATCATCGACTTCAGCTTCTTGAAGAATAAAATCGCTGACAATTTTTCTAGATTTCTTCCTCGGCCTTTCATCTTCTTCTTCTTCTTCCTCTTGATCAGAATAGCTTACAACTGTAGAACAGAATAAAAATATTTCAACAAGTAAAATATCATTTTTATAATATTTTGAACTATGAAAATAATCAATTTTGTATGCGAATGTAATTTTTTTCCATTAATTCGCAACAAGCAATGCAAAAAAAAAAATATAAAAAAACCTCACTTGATTCATCATCGGAATCTTTCTTGCGGTCGTTTTCTTCATCCGATATCCTCTCAGACCTTTCATCGTCATCGGAAAGAACTTCGCGTCGGCGAGTATCGTAGCTTTTCTCCGATCTTGGCAGAAACAGTCAAAATTAGTACTCGCAGTTTTATACGCATTAACGAAAAAAAAATCTTAAAAAATTACCCTGAGTTTGAAGCACTGGAGTGCGATCTAGCCGACATTTTTTTCAAAGGGTTCAACCAGCTCTAGGCCGAGTCCCAACGGCGACGTTCGACGTGCCTGTACTGACCTCTCGCACTGCGACTGGCCCCTGCGCTGCTGTTGGCACTGTTTTGTTTACAATGTGAAATCGACAAATATTGAGGTCTTGTAGTAGGACTCTGGTAGACGCACGGGTACTTCGTTGGAGTAGTGTTGGGAATCTGGGGATACGATACCTTAATAATCGTCTTGGAGTGGCTGTAGCGCGTCGTGATAAGTAAGCGAGAGAAATCGCGAGGAGGTGGAGTAGGGTTTCCCAGTTCCTGGTATTTGTCTACATGAGCCCTGCTCTCCGACAAGACGCGTTTCGCACGGTACACTCAACAACGTATACGTAAACAAATGGCTGACCTTTCAAAAATGGAAGAGGGGTTTCGAAGTATTTTTTTCAAAAATCCGATTGGCGATAACGTGTAACCCTGGTGAAAAAAATGTTTGTTTGAAATTGTTCAAAAGTGTGTAAAAATGTTTAAAAGTATTTAAAAGTGTTTAGAAGTGTTTAAAAATCATCCATTTCGCCACACACTTATTAACATTTGAACAAAAATAAACAATTGTATTTTCAGTGAGCATATTATCATCACACTTTTGAATATTTTTAAAAATTTTTAAACAAAAATAAACATTTTGAAATAAAAATGAACATTTTCAAATTTCAGTTTTACGTGAGTATATAATATGAAAAATTTTCTTTTTGTTTAAAAATGTTTATAAGTGTTCAAAAATGTTCGTAAGAGTGTTTATAAGTGTTTATAACTGTTCAAAAGTGTTCAAAATTGTTTATAAATGTTGAAAAATGTTCCTATTTCATCAAAAATTTTTTAAAAATTTAAAGTGTTCATTTTTGTTTAAAAACGTTTAATTCTGTTTATAAAAATAAATGGCGAAATGGATGCAGGTTTTTAAACACACTTTTAAACATTTTTTAACAAGCATTATTTCCACCAGGGAACTAACAAACTTTATATGTAATTATCGATAACATATTGTTAATATCTTGGGTAGTTTATAACTTTTAGGAGAATTTATCTGCCTGCATTTGTTAAGGAAAATTGCGTTCAGTTAAAAGTATTATTGTGCATTTATTTATTCGCTTGAATTAATTTCGAAATTAGACTTCTTTTTATAAATTTTACGTAATATTAATATTAATCCGCTCATTATATACTATATTTAAATATTTGAATTGTGGCGCTATGAAAGCATCCGGGTTTATAGGGTTATGTTGCTTCCTACACTATCGGCAAAGGTAAAATTAATACACGCGCGATTGCCGATTGCGTAGCTCCGTGGCATATCATGCACGTGACAATGTAGGACATTATGTACTGGATTAAATGATCATTATGCCAATATATTGTAATGATGTGATCAGACATTTTTAATGCATACTTTTCTTGTTAAAGCCCATTTAATAAATGATAAATACTCTCTTAAATCTCTAATATATATACCTATAGCGAAAAATCTGCTGACTGAGATGATCTGATTATACGATTTGTTTAGATGTGATTTTCACGAATTCATAGAAGTTTATCACGTCGATTTTATAGTATTACATTTTTTGAGAAGTAGATATTAAATGTTTAAAAATAATATAAAATAATTATATTATACATATGTTTATTATTTGCAGTTTGGAGAAGTATACCGATTATCGAGTGAGTTGTCCATAACTTAGTAGACATTATTGGCCGTGTGGCGGCGCTTCGAAAAACCGTTGGGCTCTAGTTTTCCCGCCATTTTTATCCCGCTTCTTTGTATTAAAGTCCATCAACAACATACCGTGAGGACCACTGGAGCGAATCCCTTTAATTTTTAACGACTAAGACTAATTTGCACACTTGTTACGAATTCTTATGACGTAAAACTTGTATGAAGTCGAAGGAGGTAATTCCTTTTAATTGTTACCTATGATATACAATGCAACAAGTGCAACAAGCTAGTAAAAAGTCCAAAGTTACTAAGGAGGCTACAATTACTGAGATTGCTACTACTATACGTGAGTTAAAATTCCTTATGTCTTTAATCTTAAATTCATTAAACTGTAACAATGACCTTTATTTTCTTTTGCATACATTTGTACCACATTGCGAGAAATAATTTGTCAACATATTAGTGAGCATACGTAACATTAATGAGAATACAAATTAATTAATTGGTTTTTTAAATTTTCAGTTGACATTTCTGAAACGTTGAACGTGATTGGACAGACTCATAGAAATTTGTTAAAATCCAACGAAGTAATCGTTAAGTACTTACTTGCAGTTCAAAAAGGAAAAAAGCAGTTGAACTACAGTGACATAGGGAACTCTTCACAAGCACCAACGCAAGACCAAAACTCAGCAGCAACTGAATCTTAATTAATTTAATAAGATTGAAGGAATTAAAGGTAAAACTTTTGAATTTTATACTAACATTAAAACTGTGCTTATGAAATATTAATTATATTTATTTTTAGAAGTCAAAATTCAAAGAGAGGTCAAAATGAATTTGGATTATTCTGGAGCTGTATCATTTACAAATAGTTATTTTGCACTTGCTGATGGTCTCGTTTCAGGGTTCGAAAATTGTCTGGCCGAAAATGTTGTCCTGGATTGGTTTGGTAAAACTATTAAAGGCAGATCTAATGTTGCTGCTTTTATGAATACTCATAAAGTAAATTCAAGACATGTTTTCAAGGACATTAATCCTGCAGAGAGCATTGGATATAAGTAAATATAAAATTATTTTAATTTTTTCATGTTATTTCAAGCAGTGGGTCTATTCACACATAAATTCACGTATTTTAAGTTGATTTTTGTAGATTTTATGTCTTATTTCCATGTAAATCCACGTAAAATGCGTCACACTGTATTTCAAGACATAGTTTTAATTCATAGAAATGAATAATATTTTGATTAACTGATATGAAGTATACAATTCTATCTTTATTTATATTTTATATTTTAAAATTTTGAAAATCATAATTAAAATTGTAATTATATATTCACAGGAGAAAACCAAATCGGAGAACAAGACGAAAATTGAAAACATCAAGTAAATTAAGTTCGTTGAATATTTCTATTGAAAATTCATCTAGTTGTAACAGTACTCCTGTAAATGAAATTATTTCAATGGGTGATAGATCTCGATCACCAGCAAAAATTGATGCTGAAGGTAATCATGTAGAAGAAAGTAATCTTACTTTTGAATTACATGATGATGCAGTTAGCACTCTTTTTAAACTTGAAAACATTAAATCTACAAATGTAGAAGAAATTCAAGAAAAAATTAATCAAATCAGTTTACAAGAAAAATTGAATACAAAATCTCCAGGAAAAAGTGAAAGCAAAAACATGAACAGATCTGTAGTCATACCGTCTCCTATGAAATATATTGAAGCATATGGAGAAATTTTATTCTCAAAAAAATCACGCAGGCAAAGTTTGTAGCTTTTACTTTTTTTAAAAATATTTATTAATATAAGTTAACGTTTAATAAAAAATTTATTTGTACACTGTATTTTTCTAGGTGGTTGGGATGAATGCAAATTAATTTCAACAAGCTCTAGCCAAACATGGAGAAAAGGTTGTAAATTGCAAATCGCTTATTCTTCGCAAAAGATTTGTTTACAAGAAGTATTAGCTGCAAACAATTTAAATGCTGTAAACTGTTCTACCAATATTGATAATTCTCAACAAAAACTATTAAGTCTGGATCAATTAACAGAACTCAGTAATCAATTAGTGCCAAATGTTAATAATTTTGCAGGATATCTTAGAAATGTGAATACTGCCAAAGAAGAAGAAGAATTTTTTAAGAATCTTGGTGAATATTTATCAAAAAATGAAGCACAAAAATTGGGATTAGTACCACAATATATTAATGGTCAACTGGTTTTTCAGAAAACGAATTGTGTTAGTCAGGAAGACTATCACAATGGTTTCATATTTAATCATTTAATTCATGTAATTATTTATGAAGGCCAAAGTAGGTGTAGAGTAAATTTATCACAAAAATTTGTTTAAACGACTAGTTTAATACAATTTTTTTACATTCAGCTTTATTTAGAGATATAGAAGATTTTCAAATTAATCTTACTGTAATTATCAGTAACTAATAATTTGTGAGGCAATATATGTTGAAAACTAATACTTTGATTCTGAAAGCAAAAGAGCTAATGCTTTAATAATGCTCAATGTTTTTTTTATTGATTGATGTAAGTTTTATTGTATTATGAATATATAATCTGATTCTTCTGATTTTTATGCAACAGAAATGAGTAACTAATGTGCTGTAATGATTAATTAAATAATTTTCTATATTCATTGAACAATACGACTTCAATATTAAAATGTTTAATTTGTTTTCTTACAGTTTACTTCTTTTTACATAAATTGCCTCTTAAATTATCAGATGTTAGATAATGTAATATAATTTGTTTTCTAAAAAATTTATATTTTTAAACAGTTTCCTTCAGTATTTGTGATTTATAAAATTTTATGAAATATTGAATTTTCCTATTGTTTATTATAATTTTTGTAAGTGTATACGAAAATTTTACTGAAAATTGATTGTATGTACATTAGTTAGGATGCTCCTATTATTAGGATGCTGGAGCCTCGCTTGAATAGATTTAGTACAATCTCATATTACAATACGTTTTCTTAAATCCATAAGTAAGGTCTAAAATTATTTACAATTGTTACTTTTAAGTCTATATTGTTTAAAGAAATTGGAAGATACATTTTTTAAATGTTCTATGCTAATTTTATGCTCTTCCAGAGATTATAGACTGTAAATGATATTATTAAATTGGTTAATTTAGTAAAAATATATATTATTGTCTTAGTGAGAGTCACGTTCTGCGTACGTGTAGCTTTCCGAATGGTGTGTTCACATTTAAATTAGCTTGTAAACTTGAAAATGTACACGCCCTTAAGAAAAAAATAATTATCACCAAAAAATCGTAATATTCTGATTAATTTTGATTATCGAAATTTAAAGTTATGCGACAAGAAGTTGTTACTGATAAGATTTCTAAACACGTAAATTGTAGATCAATATGTATAAATAGAATTAAAAAAAATAATTGATTATACTAACGTATGCAAACGTCTTGCTAATTATAATTTAATAAAATAACTCATTTATTTTGTATATTTATTGTTATTATGTTATACCTTTATAATCTTGTAGTTATAAGTAATGTAAAATAAATTACAAGTTAAAAATATAATGAATCGAAGATGTAATTATTGAAATATTATTTATGTACAACAGAAGCATGAAAAATACATTATTAATTAATATAGGTATAAACTATAGAAAAACTTTTTAGTGTGCTCCATCTTTTCCTATTTACCAAATGATTATGGAATATCTGTTACAGTAACATATAAAAATGTCGCAATCTTTAGTGAAACAATATCAGGTATATATTGAATATTACAGTTTAAAAATCATTTCTCACTTTTTAATTTAATCTAATTAATACAAAATCTTTGATTAAATTGATGACAAGGGGCGGATATACTTATAATTATACATGCACGGGCATGCTTTCATCACGCTGCGGTACTGGATAAAATGTTAAATGTAAAAGTTATAAAGCTTAAAAAATACAAATTTTTGAAGCTAATGATAAATAATTATAAATTAATGTTTAACAAGCCTGCAATACATTATGATTGCGTTGAAATGTCTAAAAAAAACGAAATTAACTAATATTTTAATGTAAAAATGATCTTTTTTAATAAAATAATTGTGACTGTTTTGATGAATGACGTATATGATACTTAGTTTTCTAGAATCCTGCAGGACAGTCCTGCACGGATTTTCGCGAAATTTCCTCCAGGATTTCCTGCAGGAAATCTTTTTGGATTTTCCGAATACTCGCTAGACCCGCCTGCAGGATTCTCCTGCA
>UXGC01002182.1:0-13428 GCA_900480045.1 Eurytoma adleriae
ATCGATCACAATCAGCTTCGCGCCGTTGTGAATTTTGGCTTCCATCGCCCAGCGGAACCCGACCGGGTGAGCTTCAGCGGCGTTACCGCCCATCACCACGACGAGGTTGGCGTTCTTGATGTCGACCCAGTGGTTGGTCATCGCACCGCGACCAAATGTTGGAGCAAGACTTGCTACCGTTGGCGCATGTCAGACACGAGCTTGATTATCAACCGCTAACATTCCCAGAGCCCGACAAAATTTCTGGGTAATAAAACCGGTTTCATTACTACTGGCCGAGGCACACAGCATACCTGTTGTTAACCAACGATTAACCGTTGTCCCAGCAGGATCCGTTTTAATAAAATTAGCATCCCGATCGGCTTTCATTAACTTGGCAATTCGATCAAATGCTTCTTGCCAGCTAATCCGTTGCCACTTATCGGAGCCTGGCGCTCTATATTCGGGAAATTGCAAACGACTTTCACTATGAATAAAATCGATTAGACCGGCGCCTTTCGGGCATAAAGCACCTCGACTTACCGGATGATCTGGATCACCTTCTATGTGAAATATGCTTTCTTTGGCATTTTTAGCACCATCACCAAGACTATACATTAATAATCCACAACCTACTGAGCAGTATGTACAGGTATTTCGGGTTTCTCTGGCACGTAATAGTTTATATTGACGCGCAGACGCTAAGGCTGTTGCCGGAGCAAAACCCAAAGCAGCAATCGTTGTACCTGCCATACCGCCAGCACAGATCTTAAAGAACTGTCTTCTGCTGACTTGCATTAAAAATCTCCTCATTCACATTACTGACATTGATTTCCATAAAATAAAACAGTAAAACAGGTCATCATTTTTTTAAAACCGATCTTTTTTCGCCGGATCAAATTCAATTCATAATAATTAATGTAATCTCTTTTAATGTATTATATTATTAGGAATTCGGCTAATGAGTAATTTTTATGCAACAAAAATGATGGGTGATATTAAAAAATCGGAACATCTGAAATAAAAATTTGCAAAAAGGGAAATCTTAATCTTTTTAATCTGGATAATGTTGCACAAGAAGTCCCTATCGCCATGGTCTATAACGGCATCTCTCATGCTGTTATGATGGCAAGCCCAAAAGACTTAACGTTATTTGCCTTAGGTTTTTCACTGTCTGAAGGCATTATCCAAGCTGCTGACGAAATTCGTGATATCAATATAAATAACTATGGTTCAAACGGCATAGAATTAAATATTGAACTATCACCTCGCCAGTTTATGGCATTGAAAACACACAGACGCAATCTAACTGGCCGTACTGGCTGTGGTATCTGTGGTACAGAACAACTTAGCCAACTGTTTCGCCCAATTAATCCTCTGCCTTTCACCCAATCATTTTCACTCAATTATCTGGATCAGGCTTTATCGCAATTAAATACGATCCAAAAAATTGGCCAATTAACCGGTTGCGCGCATGCTGCAGCCTGGATAACCTCAACCGGTGAGCTAGCTGGAGGCTGCGAAGATATTGGCCGTCATGTCGCCCTGGATAAACTTCTCGGTATGAAAAGCCGTGAAAAATGGCAAAACGGTGCGGTATTAATCTCAAGCAGAGCAAGTTATGAAATGGTACAAAAGGTAGCAACCTGCGGGGTAGAAATTCTATTTGCTATCTCAGCTGTCACTTCACTTGCGGTAGAAATGGCACAAAAATATCAATTAACATTAGTTGGCTTTTGTCGATCGGGTAAAGCCACTATTTTTAGTTATCCCGAACGCTTAACGGGATAATTAAATTTAAAAATATTATTTATATTCAATAAATATCATTAAATAAATAGAAAAAATCTTTTATAAAATAATTGGTTTCTATTTATTGGTTTATTTTTTCAATTGAGATCACATTTTTAAATTTAAAATTTTAATACTTAATAACCACTAATATTAAAAAATAAAATTAAATCATACCGCTATTAAATTCCTTAGTTATATATTTATTTTTTTTGCAAGTAAATGATAATTATTATCATTTACTTGAGTTGTTTTTTAATTTAAGGTTTATTTAAGGCAAAGCTTTATTTGTCTATGCCATTTTTTTGTCAAATAAAAAGTAATATTTTTTCAAGGAATTAAAAATGAAGAAATTAAATATTATTACCTTGCTTACATTATCAATTGGATATATTGGCTTTAGCTATGCAGCAACCGGTTATAATAAATCGAATACTTCTCATGGTAATTATCTGATTATTGGTGAAATGGAAGAAGCCTCTTATCTCTTTCATAAAGCGGAAAAAGGTGATCCAGCTATCGGTGTTTCTGAGTTACATGGAGGTAAGAAAATCGGCTTTTCCGGTTTAACGACCTACTCTGACAAAGATGATAATAACGTTTATAAGCTTGGTGGTACCAACTCTTCCCACCACCCCAATATGGGTTCATTTGCATTTGCCAAACTCGATGATGTTGATGTTTTCTTCGGAGAATGGGCGCAAGATAATAATATGTCTTCTGCCTCTCACACCGCTTACTATGCAGGTAAAGACATTACGCAAGAAATGCCAAATGCCGGTACCGCTATCTATGCTATCAAAGCGATCAACGATTATTCCAACAATGGTTTTATGACCGGTGAATTAACCGCAGATTTTGCGCAGAACAGCTTGAAAGGTTCATTTAGTCATAGTGCATTAACCATGAATATTGATGCAGATATTAATGAGAATGGCTCTTTCAGCGGCAAAGCTTCTGCTGATTCAATTGAAGGAACCACCACAGGCCACTTCTTTGGTAATAATGCCAACTATTTAGCGGGTATTACTCAATTTAAAGATAATCATCAATTAGATACTGCTTTTGCCGGCACTAAACAATAATTGATTTTTTAAATCTAAAAAGAGCATGGAAAACCTATGCTCTTTTTTGTTATGGAAATAAAAATGACTAACAGGAAACGATTAATTATAATCCTATTTATTTCTTATTTTTTTCATATAAAATTAACTATCGCTAATTCATTGATAATAAATAATACACAAATGAATAAAATAAATAATAAAAATTATATTAATAATATTTTTATTGCTATTAATAAAAAAGATTGGCATCAAGTTGAAGATTATTTAAATCAATTAATAATAAGTAATTATCACGATAAGAGTTTAATCTATTTTATTCAGGGTTGTTTATCATATAAAAATCGAGAGCCTCAATCTGCTATGCACTATTTATCCCAGGCGATAATAATAAATCCTCATTTTACGCGTGCCAAGCTCGATTTAAGTTATATTTATATTGAAAACCAAATTTATCATAAAGCAAAGTTATTATTAAATGAATTAATAGCACAGCAAGATTTACCTGACCTGGTTAAGAAAAAAATAAAATATCTTCTCACTGTGATTAATAATAAAAATCCTTTCTTTGCCACACTTTCACTAGGTTACCACCTAACCGATAATCTGAATAAATCGCCTGGTAGCCCAGCAGAGTGCTTACAAAAAAATAGTGCTGGCGATTGCCGATTAACTCGTAAAATGCCAAAAAAAATTACTTCATCAGGCTTTTCTTTATTCGGTATGACCCAACAGGCATTTATGTTGCAAGAGCCTCATGCGGTTTTTATTCGCCTAATGGCAAATGGTCAAATCTATCGGCAAAACAATACCTATAATGGATATAAAGCCAATATTTATGCTGGCTACCATTTTCAATCCTCATACCATTATTTATTAGCCGGCCCCTTATTGGGTTATGAACAAGGGGAAGAAGATCCAAATGCTTATGAAATAGGGGGAAAAATTGAGTGGCGTTATCGTCCTGATATAGCCGCTAAATTAGATTTTGTCCTAAATCACCAATTTAAATGGAAAGACTATTACCAAGGACAACATAATAATGGCCTGAAGCATGAAATTTCTTTTTCCATTAATTATCCTCTTAACAATATTGATTGGTATCTCTCTTTGGGTTTTTCTCAACATTTCCATCAATGGCAAATAAACGATTATCACCGCTATGATATTGGCGGTGGCGTTAAATTTAAGTCATTACCTTATCTAGAAACCAGTTTTTCATCACTTTGGAATCAACATCAATTTAAACACTTTGATAACCAATTAGGCGCTATGCGGCGTGATACAGAATGGATCTATGCAATTAAATTAAAACTAACCATAAAAATTATTGGCTTCACACCCTCTATTACCTTTTTTCATCGCAAGAATAATAGCAATGTCGGCTGGCTTTATCGCTATCAAAAAAACGATCTACAACTCAATTTTGAACGTTATTTTTGATTGTTAATTTAAAAATTATTTTAGGTAAGGAAATCATGTATTTTTTAAACTGCCACCAAAAACCGATAGCATTTGCTATATCACTTTCTACTTTGGTTATCCCCGCTATTAGCTATGCTGAACAGCAATCTTCGAACAAGCAAGCAAACACGGAAAAAAAACATTTAGGTAAAATTCAGGTTTCTGATATGTCACAACAAGATGAACAGGGTTATGACAATATCTATGATAAAAATATTTCCAATATTTATATTGGCAAAGAGATGATAGAACGTTTCAAGGGCTCATCCCCTGCGGATCTGTTTCAATCTACGCCGGGTGTATAAGCGGTGAAGCACGCAATAGCGCTGCAATCGATCCCAATATTCGTGGCATTCAAGGACAAGGGCGGATCCCCTTAACCGTCGATGGTACTGAGCAATCAATTACAGTAACCCGCGGCTACAATGGTGCCAATAACCGAAACTATCTTGATCCTAATTTAATCAGTTCAATTGAAATTGAAAAAGGGCCTTCGCTATCACGTCATATTAAAAGTTCGGTCGGCGGTGGTATCACCATCAAAACAATTAATATTAATGATATTCTGCCAGCAAATGAAAACTTTGGTTTCGCGGTTAAATTAGAGGGTAGCAATAACGCAATCAAACCGCGACTCAAAAATTTACCATTAGGCGAGGACTATCGTAATCTTCCTGAAGGAATGAAAGCTTATGCCTTTTTATTTGATGATCCTTTAATCAACATCCATCCCCATCATTACCATGATAGAAAATTAGGCGGTTTGGACGATTATGCTTATCGGGTTGCCGTTGGCTTACGCCAAGAAAAATTTGATTTATTGCTCGCCTCAAGTTATCGCAATAAAGGCAACTATTTTGCCGGTACCAGGGGAGCTAATCGTTACTGTGATTCGGTTACTAATGAGAAAAAAAAGAATTTACCAACACTAGAATAATAATCGATCCTTATATGCCTTTTGTTGCCAATATTTATCATCCAGGCAAAGAAGTGCCTAACACTTCCAATATGATGAAATCGCTGTTACTAAAAAATAATTGGCATCTGACTGATGATTTAACGGTTAATTTTACTTATCGCGATTCCCGACTGGAATTTGGCGATATTATGCCCTCTCGACTGGGTTTTGTTGATGTCGAACGTAATTTGGTTCCGCAATGGCCTTTAGCTCAGGTGCACCAAAAAGCCGGTAGTGCCAACCTTAAATATCAATCGCTTGATAGTCGATGGTTCGATTTTTATCTGAGTGCTTGGTTTAATCATACTGATGCAAATACCAATAGTGCGGGCGGCTACCCAAGAGCCCCAAAAGACAGAGATGCTGATTGGGATAATTTCACCTTCTATAAGTTTGGCACCGCGATTAAAAATCCCACTATTGATGGTAGCTTAATCAATAGCGCTAATAATAGTAATGAAAATAATCGCTGGGGTTTGGACATTAGCAATATATTTACCCTGACACCTAATTTAAATCTTACCCTGAACGGCCGCTTTCAGAATGAAAAATTAATTAACCATACGGAATATACTGGTGTTAAGGTTAGTTATTTCCAATATCCAGGCAAAGAAGGCCGTCGGCAAGAGTATCAACTGGGGTTTAAATTCGACTGGCAACCGGTGGAATTCTTAACTTTCTCCGCCGGCGCCAATTATGTGACTTATTGGTCAATTGATGATCTGGTCAATAGAAAAAGAACTGAAAAAATAAGCGGCTACCAAAAGAGCGGCTATCTTGCCGGCTATAATGTTCCGTTTTTTCAATCAGTTAATCAACAAGATTATGACAATGATGCTTATGCCGATGACTGGAAGAAACGAATAAAAAAACTAGCTGCCAGCAAACACCATATTTATATGACAGAAATAGCTCGATTAACAGAGGCCTTAGCCGATAATAAAAATCAACTTAATGAGCAGGAGAAAATAGCGCTAGCAAACAATATCGATAAATTAAAAAAACAGCGTATCGAGCTAACGCTGGCAACAAGAAAAGAGTATACAGAACAAGATGAATACCTGATTAAGATAGGTACTAACAAGCAAGTGCAAATACCCGATAAAAATGGAACCAATTATCGACCAAAATCGATTACCTTACTTTACAACCCTAACGATGGAAAATTGCATAAAAAGGATAATCCTTTCTTTACCGGTAAAATAAATATAGATGAAGAAACGATTGATGCTAAAACAGGAAAAACGGTAAAACGCTATTATTCTAAACAGATTACAGATGGGGATAAAATTCTTGTTGCTCGGCCAGAAGACACGCTATGGCAAAAAGAGAAAAAACGCAAAGATCACGGTATTGCCCCGGTCCTCTCAGCGGGCATATCGATCACGGATGATTTAAGTGTTTATCTTCGTTATGCCGAATCAGTCCGAATGCCCAGCTTATATGAAGACGGGGTTGGCTTTTCCGACGAACGCCGAATTGTTATGGGTGAAAAAACCAAACCGGAACGCGCTAAAACACAAGAATTTGGTATTCACTATAATCTGGCAAATCTATTAAAAACAGAAAAACACGCTGATATTAAATTAATCTATTTTGACACCACGATAGAAAACGTATTCGATCGTGATATGGCATATAATTTTACCCAAATGGATAGACAGTTATTATCCGGTATTGAAATACAGGGGCGTTATGATAATGATTTTATTTTTAGTGATATTAGTTACGTTTATAATATAAAAAATAAAGTTTGTGATCTTAATACCAGTCATTATTTAGATCCTTATAATCAACACAATATTCCAGAATGTATTGATGGTGGTTTTCCGGGTGGTTTTTTACGTACTGCAATTCAACCTAAGTACTCCCTGAATATGAATTTAGGTGCTCGTTTATGGGATAAAAAAATCAAAATTGGCAGTCGATTTACCTACCATAGTAAAGCAGAAAATCGTGATGAAAAACATTTAATGATTATTAAACCTCTTTCTTATTTAGGTACGAATAATAATCCAATGCGTTGGGATCCAATTTTTACAATTGATGCCTATGTGAATTATAAAATTAATGACAATATGTCAGTAGAATTAACCGGAACCAATTTAACTGATGAATATTATCTCGACCCGTTAACTCGTTCTATGATGCCTGCCCCGGGAAGAACATTTAAACTCAGTTTTAATAGTAAGTTTTAATTAAATAAACAATAACACAACCATATTAAACCAACTAAAATATTGAGATAAAAAATTATGATAAGACTGTTAGCTTATATTGTATTATCTATTATTTTACATACTGCTTTAATATGGCTGTGCTTATCGACCTCTGCTAATTCTACGCCGACATTAGCAAGCGACCATAATATTTCTCCTAATACAACAATTACCTTGGTATCTGCCAGTATAGAAACAATATCCGAAATAAATAGATCTTCTAGTGAAGCGCAACCAATGATTCTACCTGATTCACCAATAAATCCAGTACTAACCGTTAAAAAGAAACAAGAAAAAATCAATGATAAAAAGAAAATAACAGCGGTCAAAAAAACTAATAATAAAACCGTCTTAGAAACCAAGAAGAAAATCAATAAGAATAAGAACAATAATCCATCGGTTAATTCCGCAGTGAATTTTGACGGCAACAATAATACCACCATGCAAGGAGGGGCTCTAAATAATGAACCTTCTCCAATAAAGGTAGGCGAACGAAAAGAAGGTGAACGCTATTATTCGCTAGTCAAACAAGAAATTGAGCGCAATAAAATATATCCCCGTAAAGCCAGAAAACAGCGCCATCGAGGGCGAGTATTATTACAATTTAATATTAATACTGACGGTAGCTTATATGACGCTAAAATCATTCGCTCTTCTGGTTTCAATACCCTTGATAAGGCTGCATTAACGGCCATTGCAAAGAGTCGTTCTATCGGACCTAAGCCTATCCATATAAGTTCAACCATGAGTACCGAAATAGAGTTCAACATAGATAGAAATTAAATATAATACTAATTAATAAGCAACCTACATTTTAATCTCTTTTTGAACAAAATGAAGAGTGAGTACTTATAAGTATTCAACTAGGATCTGTTTTAACCTTGGCCGACTGTGCCGTTGTTAACTGAGCCAACACAGCTACCCTTAATTGATAAAAAATAAAACGCACAACAAGGAAAGAAGTGCGTTTTTGATGTCGATTAACTTACTGAAATCAAGACTAAACTTATTGTATTTTAACTATTTATTCTAGTTAATAAATATCACATACTTTGTACGATCATTTAATAATGATTACTTTTACCACTTTTGCCCATTAGTATTTCATTACTTGTATCGATATAAATCGATAAATTAATCCCTTTTATGTTATTTATACATCCCTTAGCTTTATTATTAATATTTATTCAACGTCAAAAACGATTATTATTGGTTTTATTTTTGATAGCTTAAATTTACATTGTTAGAATTAATATCCGTATCTTTACTTACTCCATTGTTTATTAAATTTAAAATACAAATATACCCTGGTGTTGGCAAAAGCCTTTAAACTAACTATAAAATTTTTAAATAAAAAATTACTAAACTTTATAACAAAAACAAATCAGTTATATCTTCTTTCGTTAACTACATTAAACAAATTCTAAGTTAGAAAAAAGGTTAATATTTAGCCTTGATTATCAGATAATTTTCTGTTAATAGAATAAAGCCTTTACTTTAATGTCAGCAAAATAACACGATAATAGAAAGATAAAAATTAACCAAAAATTAACACAACACTTTCAAATATATAAAAAATTAAAACTACAACTTTATTTATAAAAAACAAAAAAATATGATAAAAAAGATTTATAACATGAATAACTAATTGATATACACAAAAATTAAAAAAATTTTCAGCAACAAACAAAAAGGATGATACTAAGATGAAACTTATACTTAACGATAAAGAAAATATTGCAGAAGAAAATACCATCATTGATAGTCTGTGGAAACATAATTCCAATTTTACCACTGTAGATATGCATCCGCTAAGAGTGACTTTAATGGATAATGATAATATTGTTGGTGGCTTGATTGCCAGAACCTGGTGGGGTGGCTTAGATATCCAATATCTATGGATAGCGGAAAACTACAGAAAAAAGGGCTTTGGAAAAGATTTAATGAAAAAAGCAGAAGATGAAGCAATAAAAAGAAAGTGTCATATGGCTTATGTTGACACTTTTGACTTTCAAGCTGTTAATTTTTATAAAAAATTAGGCTATAAGGAATATGGACACTTAGACAAATTTGCTCACTGTTACACCCGCTATTATTTATCAAAGCCGCTGAAAAACACAGATGTTTGCTAAATTGATTAGCAGTAACGACTAATCTACTATTATCATTTGGATCGACCAGCTCATTAGAGTGGTCGCCATTTATGCAGTTTTTTCCGTTGTTACATCGTTATTTATTTTTTAATGATACTTAATAAAACATAAATAATACTCGCAGCGAGTAGAGAATTAATCGTTGGTATACCTGTTTCCACTGTTATGCCAAGAATACTGGCTATTACACAGGCGAAAACAGCATTCCAACCAATTAAAGGTGTATCTTTATTGGCCGGAATTTTCTCTCCTTGTTGTGTTTCCTTAAGAATATTTCTATGAGTCTTGATAATAAAATAATCCGTTAGCATAACACCAACTATCGGCGGAAAGACAACACCAAGAATAGTCAAAAAACCAACAAATTTATCTAAAATACCCAAAACAGAAAAAGTTGTACCAATGATACCAATAGATAAAGTGATAATAGTGTAATTAACTTTTTTGCCCGTCAATACTGAAATTGAATTAGCAATACTTAATGAGGATGAATAAAGATTAATATCATTTACCCGCAAAGTAGAGAAGATAACCACCAATAAACCAATACCTCCAGCCGTTTGCGTCATAATGGTTACGACATCGGACGTATTTAGTGCTCTGGCTAATAATATAGCCAGTCCATTAATGACAAATTCACCGAGAATAATTGATACCATAACCATCCAAAATACCTGACGGCTATTTTTTGAATATCGACTCATATCTGGCGTAATAAGAGTGGCAACGATACATCCTCCCATAATTAATGTGATTGCAGAAGACAAGGTTATCGTTTCACCATTAGGAACAGACTGAATCAAATCTATTGTATTATGATGCTTAAGAATTCCTGCAGAAATAAATAAAACCACGATGACAAAAAAAGGAACCGCAATCCAGGCAGTAAATCGTAGCGCTTTAAAACCAAAAGCCACTAAGATCGTCAAAAATAAACCAGATAACGTTGCTGACCATTCAAAACCTAATTTATTGCCTAATGCATAATTAAGTCCTTTAGCAAAGACTGCATTTTGTACCCCAAACCAACCTACCAAGCTAATGGCTATTGTAAGGCTGACCAAAACTGAACCAATACGTCCAAATCCACACCATCTTGCTAAAAGACTGCTGGATAATCCTTCTTTCATTCCTGCCAAGCCAAGAGCAAAAGTAATAATGCCAAAAATAATACTACTAATGAAGATGGCTAAAAAAGCGTCAGCTAAAGTCATAGAATTACCTAATACTGCACCTAGCATAAATTGATCTAAGGCAGTTAGCATACCAGCATGAACTAATGTAACACTCAGAAATGATAAACGTATATTGGTCGGAACACGACTTGTTGGATAGTTATCTATTAAATTCATATAATTAATTCACTTTGTTATAAAAAGAACACCTGGAGTTAAAAAACGTTCAGGTATAAAGTTATCAAGAGAATATGTTTTACAGTATTCAATAAGTTGTCTGGCTGAGTTAACACCCATTTTTTGATAAATAACCTGTAATTTATGATTTACCGTTATAGGTGAGAGATTTAAATATTTCGCTATTTCTTTACTCCCGAGTCTTTGTTGAAGTAAAAATATTATTTCAAGTTCTCGTTTGGAAAAAAAACAGCTTTCTTGATAAGTTTTTAATATATTGACAGCTTTTTTTTCATGGTAGATCAATGGGTTTATATTGAGTATTTTTTTTGCATTCCATAAAATTCCAATACATTGTTTATCTTTATTTAAAATAGGTATTTTTTCACTGATATAAGGTATTAAGGTAGGACTTCCATTCCAGTAATCTATTTCAATCACTCTCGTCGTAGAAGACTCAATTTTCGTTAATTCATCATGTTCTTTAAACTCCTGAAATAATTCACTCCAAGTAGTAGGAAATGCTTCATCCATTTTACCTTCGATAGAAAAATTTTTTGGTGTATTTGTGAAAAGACGGGCAGAATTATTCATATAAATATGTTCTGATTTTATACTTTTAATTCCCCAAGGTTCATCTAGGTTTTCTACCATCGTAATAATTGAATCGATAATATTAATGGATTTATCATTGATATTATTGCTCATCAAAACCTCTTTATAACTTAGGTAAATAATATCATATGTAATTTCATAAGGTGATAAAATGAATTAGAAAATAGTTTTTTCTCAAAAAATATTTAATTTTTTAATTCTAAATTTAAACTTTCTCACATTAAAAAATCACATTAAGATTATTAAATCGAAATAGTCGTTCACAGCAATATAATTTTTTTATTAAGTTATACATTCAATATCAATGCTTCTATTGGAAAGCTTTTGTGCTATCGCAATAATAACTTGGCAAGGTTGCAGATTGATGGAGATTTATACTAGCAATAATACACTTTTCATCACTTGAAAAAATGCGAATAAGTCTATTATTTAGTATTTTTGAGTTTAATCCAAATTGATGGGAAATCGATGATAGAGTTATGTTTTGTTGGAATGCAGCAACAATATTAGCGCCGTGCCAGTTATAGCTAAAATCAAGCATTTTTACTATCCCTTTTCTTTATGGAGGCGATCTAGATAAGGTTTGCAGACCGGCACTAACTCCGGCGAGCCTTTCGGCTCCCCTACCTGAACCGCCATAAAGGGCGCTACAAGTAGCACTGGTAAAACTTCTTACTAGTGTGTTAGTGAACAAGGCTGCAAAACCTCGGTTATTGGCGTGTTCCAATAACAATATTACTTTAGCTGATTACGTTTTATGACTCAACAGTTAATTAAACAATTTACACCTTTACGTATATGGACAAAATTATCTTAATTTACTCATTTTATTAATAGAATACTGTTAATTTAATATTATGATTTTACGGTTAGATTATGCTAATTCTTGGCCTGATTTTTCGCTTTTCTATTAACCTGATAATAAAAAACTAATTTAAAAATATTAAATTCATCATCTTTATTAATGTAATTAATGAGTTAACATTTTAAAATATTCATAAATGGCAAAATATCTTAATTCGTTAAACCCTTTATAATTAGTCAACCATTCAAGCAATTACGTGCTTTTATCTGCTATATTATTCATCAATGTCACCTTAATAACTTATTGGTTGGTAGATGATTTTCGATCGAGAAAATTAAGTATATCCCTCGCCGCCTGTCGACCTGCCGCCATTGCGGTTACTACTAAATCTGCACCATGCACAGCATCTCCACCGGCAAATATTTTGTCGTTGCTAGTTTGTGTCAACAAGCGCCCTTGACCGCCCGTTTGGATCAAACCCCAATCATCAAGATTAATATTGTGTCCCTGCAACCAGGGCATCTCATGTGGCTGAAAACCAAAAGCAATGATTAATACATCGAGCGCCAGTTCAAATTCTGAACCCGCAATTAGTTGCGGTCTCCGTCGTCCATCTTTACCAGGCTCCCCTAATTGAACACGTGTCAGTTTCACCGCTGATACTTTTCCAGTATCATCTAGCACAATACACTGAAGTGAAACGTTAAATAAAAACTCAACACCTTCTTCTCGTGCATTAGTCACCTCTTTTTTAGAACCAGGCATGCTAGCTTCATCACGGCGATAAGCACACGTTACACTAGCAGCATTGCGTCGTACTGCCGTGCGCAGACAATCCATTGCAGTATCACCACCACCTACCACTACTACTTTTTTATCGGTTATCTCAATCCAAGGATATCGAGGATCATCTTCTAATCCCATCACCCGTCGCGTGTTGGCAGTCAAAAAATGAACATAAGCACGCCTTTGGCGTGAGCATCGCGGCAAAGGCGCTCTATTTCTAGGCAATTCCCTTCTCGTCTTTT
>UXGC01002183.1:0-13411 GCA_900480045.1 Eurytoma adleriae
AAGTGAAGCCTCTATTGATTGTGATTGGTCAGTTTGACGTGGAGATTTGAAATTTGATTGGCTTACAAATTGTGACGGAAATTTGGCGCGAATTTTTGAATCACATTTTATCACGTTACATGTACCGCGCGCATTTAGACTTCTAGTACATTAAATAGAAAAAGTAAATCATTAAAAGATAAATAAAATTAACCAGTTGACTTTCTTTTCAGACTTTCGTATCAATGATTACCAAAACGTCGCTGATGCTTGGCTGGTATCGCTCATAAGAAGCCGCCCTCCGCAGGAAGCCACCCTACCTCGTCAACCATCAAAGTGAATTCGGAAAGTTTTCGCATCTTGACAAACAGGACACGTCGTCGAGGCAACGAGCGCAGTCGTGCAAGACGGACGCCCGTCGTCCACCGACGGCGGTCTAAGGCCTTAGGTCATTAGGGTCGGAGCGTCTTCATCAGGTTGAAATTGCAATTAATTGCGATTTGGAACTAACACCCTCTGTCCCTCATGTTAGTCGCAAGTTTCGCTCGTTAGGATGAGTCGTGCGATGCCGCGCGTTCGAAAGGGAATTTCGGGGGTTGCGACCTGACGATCCGTTCTAAGGGATGTTACTGCTACATTTGGAGAAAATAGAGTTTGTGAACGCAGCACAGTAAGGTCCTTTAATTATGTTCAACCTCTCTCTTATAAAGTAGGGATTGCTGGTATTGTATGTCTTATTGTATTTAATATTTTTTTATTAGCCTCGGTGTAAACGTGAAGTTAACAGTCGGGTAGGTTATTGGAAAAGTTAAAATTGGACAAAATGAGCAAAATCCTCTTTTTGTTTTACTAGGAAAGGTCAGAGATCCGGATCACGCATTTTGTTTAAACTTTGAAAATGGTTTTTTTCTTATGCCAAAATATGAAGAAAGTCAAAACATTAAGATCTAACGTTCAAAATTTTCGACGCCGGAGGTAAATAAAGATATTCTTTTCTAAAACTTCGTATTTCGTTATTTGATGATAACTCAGCGCTTATTAAACCTGGAAATTCCACCAAAAAAGCAAACAAAAGTAGAGAATAAGACTGAAAATTTAAGGGGCTGTACGTTAACAAAATCTTTAATGCTTCAAAAGTTACGTTACACGTTACAATGTATTATCTTTATTATCTTTGTTTTTATACATTTTTTTTAGCAGTTATCGTGAAATAACGAATTTCGAAGTTTTGGAAAAAAAATAACTATTACCTCATGCGTCCAAAATTTTGAGCATTAGAATATTTTGGCTTTCTTCATATTTTGTCATAAGAAAACCGTATTCAAAGTTTAAACAAAATCGGTGATCCGAATCCATAACGCTTTCCTAGTTAGTTAGAATAATAAGGATTATATCAAATAAATCAAATCTTAGAAACAGTTTATTATGCAGCAAGGGGAGAAAATGAGCTGTTTCAAGCGTAGGTGAGGTGTTCTGCTGAAAATGCCTCACCCAACGTTGAAATAGCTTTTAGTCTCGAGTTACATACTACAGTTTTTCAACGAGGGTATAAAAGGACCTTTTTCGTGCAAAAGTAAATGATCGTGGATTTTTTAGATCACATCGCGAAAAATATTGGTAGCTTAAATTTAACGACGTTTAGCGGTAAGCCTCATGACTGCAGAGCTCGAATGAATGTCGATCAGAAATTGCAAACAATCAACAACTAGCTCTTACCTTTGTCAACTGCTGATGCTTGAGCCAAGACGTTATCCAAGCCATCGCCTAGGTATTAAGCAACAAGTGAAATTCCCGAGCGTGACAAGTGAGGCTCGTCAAAGAGATAATGGAATGTCATCTATTCTCGAAATTATTTTTTTTTTCTTTTAAATTCACACTCGTACCTAAAAAAATTATTTCTTAATTATTTCTGTATTTAATTGTTGAAATGAATGAATTTAATTATTTAATTAGGGGAGAGTGGAGGGGTAGCAATTCAAAAAAGTAAAATTTTTCATTCATACGTTGTTATATTCAAAGGGGTAAACTGAAGATGACTTTGAACTTGTCTTTGAAGACAATGTACAAGATCAGTTTGAAGGTCATTTTAACAATTTTAAATAAGACAAGGGTTCTATTATCCCGAAATTGTCAAGTAATCCCAATGGTTAATATAACACGATTTATTCATTTATTCAGTATTTTAAAAAAATTTTATTTCCTGTCCATAAATAATATACGTATAAAAATATAGAGCATCCATATAAAAATTAACACATATTTTGTAAACCTATTGATTTTCATAACAATTAACATTTTCTACAGTATTAAATTGATTTAATGTACAATCTTAAAAATTATCTTACATAATAAACAAAAAAAATTATATTCAATTAAACTCTCTCTAAAGATATGAGATAGTAAAATTAAAATCGACGAGACAATAAATGGGAAGCGTCAAAATAATATAAAAAGTATAGTCTATAATTTCAATTATCGCAGCCACGACATTGCAAGGGTATATCACGAAAAGGTAAATGAAACGTTGTTGTGAATAGGCATATAGTTGCAGAAGTTAATTTGTTGTCATTATTGATAGTCTGCGAATATCAAGGACGAATACACTGCCATCCGAAGCTGCAGCTCCAACTCTGTCACCCCTACTATTCCAGCACACTTCGAAAATTCCCCCGGTTCCTCTGTAGCTATGCACTAGTTCACCACTCTGTGGAAATCAAATACAGACTTTGAATATACAGAACAAAAATAAATCTTTAACACTTAACAGCAGTAAGAATAAAATAAGACTGAAACACCTACCTGAACTGACCATATGTTAACACGATGATCAAAACTTCCACTGGCTAAGTATTTTGCATCAGGGCTGAAAGCTACACTGTATACTGGTTCGATATGTGTGTTCAAAAGGTGTGTGCAGCAACCTCTTTCAACGTCCCACATTCTTATTGTTGAATCGAAAGATGCACTGACAAGTGTTAAATTCATGTTGGGATTAGATGTCCCTCTTCCAGTTGGGGACCATCTAACAGTGTAAATTTCTTTGGCGTGGCCTGGAAGATCGTGTAAATAATTATCCTGTGCCATTGACCATATTTTTACAGTCTGATCATCAGAACAACTGGCTAATAAAGTTCCTTGAGGATCCCACTTAACAGCATTTACTTCATCCTGTAAAATTTTTTTTCAAATTATTGTATAAGTTGCAAAGTTAAAATAAATTTAAATATTTGTATTTTCACAATATTGTTCAATTTTAAATTTAAAATTATATTTGATAAAATATAAAAAAATATTTATAGTTGTATTACCGTATGCCCATAGAAGCTCTTAAGTGGTACATCCTCATAAAGTTCACAAACATAAATACTTTGATCTGTCGAACAACTGGCAAATATTGTTTCAGTTTGCCAATCAATATCTAAAGTAGGTGCTGTATGAAACTCGAATTGATGAGCACAAGATCCAGTTGCAGCATCCCAGACAACTGTCGTCCTATCAACTCCAGCAGTAACTATATAATTGCCTTTTTTATTCCACTTTAGGGCAAATATAGGTCCTTTGTGTCGCATCAATAGTGCTGATAATCGACCTTCTGTAGTCCATAAACGGCCACATCCATCATAGCTACCAGTTGCTAAGTAAGTTCCATCAGGCTAAAAAGTACTTGTATAAATAATTTTCTATATAAAATTACAAATTTAAAATTAATTACAAAATATGGAAATATTTATTAACAATTACATTCCAGTCAAGCGAAGTAATGTCTTTATTGGTTGGAACTTTTTCATGTACTCTATCTTCTGGTTGAACAAAATGCCTTAAGACTAGTGGATTAGGAGTTCGTGCATTTTCAGTCATATCCCATAAACGCACAGTACTATCTCCAGATCCAGTTGCTAATAAATCCTTTGTAGGATTCCATGAACAAATAAAAACTTCTGATTCATGGCCAATTAATCTGGTTGCTTTACTTTTAAATATTTGTCTTATACGACCACTGGATCCAGCTTGGGGGTTAGGTTGACCTTGTGGGACATCCACTTCCATTTCTCTCGTATTATCTCTAAGAACGTTGCTCACACTTACATTGATAGTAATAACTGAAATATAACAGTATTTGTAAATTTTCTAAAATTCAAACTTTTATATGTTTTAAACCAATGGATATTTTATACCTGGTTTACAAAGTTATTTCATATAAAATAATATAAATATTGAAAAAAATGAGATAAACTAAATAATAAAAAAATTTTAATAGAGATTTATAAAAATAAATTCTTTATAAACCGGAGTACAATAGATTCTGTATTAATAGTTTACATGCTAATGAACGAAATTCTAAATACTATTACCTTCATTACTATTACTATTACTATTAGTTTCATCTACATTTTTGGCCTGTTGGTTTAGCTGACTTTGTCTCGTTTCAATAATGTTTGGCATAACAGCCTCAATCAACGATAGTGATTTTACAATTTGATGGTCCACCCCATCTTCTCCAATGGAGATTTCAGCTTGAGTATATAGTAAGCCTTTTTGAAGTAGGTTCAAAAGTGCTGCAGGAGGTACTAAGGTACCGTTAATGCTACTTTGAGCTGTATAAGACTCAAGTCCAAATGTGTAAGCTGAATGTTGAAACCCTGAAATATTTAAAATATGTTAATGAAAATAATAATAATAAATTGTATAAATATTACTAGTGAAAACAGTTTTTGATAATATACCGCAGAAAATAAAGCGTTGCGACAAAAATGAAGAAGTCACATCAAGTTATTGCAACAGAAAGAAAGACATACAACTCGAATAAAATTCTTAATAATTATAAAGGAAATAAAAAAAAAGAAAATAGCATAAATATCTACTATAACAATCAAGTACAGAGAAAAATTCAAATTCAAACAAATGCCAAAACAAAGCTTAAGTTTCCCAGTGAGTATACTAACCTGACTCCAGCAGGTATCTGTAAATCAGGAAGTTGACCTCTTCGCTGGAAATATTCATTGTTCTTGCTTTTTCCTTTGATAATTTATCGTAGCACTATCTTATTGCAAACTGATCCGGGTGCTCCTCGCACAGGCAGCTATAGTTTTTCAAATGCTGTATACCGAATATGTTCAAACTCGTCTGCTGATAAAGTTCACAAAACAATTATAGCGACAAAAAAAAGAAAAAAATTAAATGCTTTTTCACATTGCCTTGCCGCGGCTGCTTTGGGACTTGGGCACAATCTGAATGTCTAACTTTGACCATTTGTTGACATCAGTGTAGTTGTACGCCAGTTTACGAAACCTTTACGAAACATGTTTTGATTTGTGGAAGGAGCGGAATTAAATACACCAATTTAGCCTGTCTTGGATTGACAAGCTGCTCTGCTGTATTGATCAAAATGTTTGTTTGCACATATCTTTTATTGTATTTTATTCTTACAATATTGTAATAGAACGTGAAAAATTATAGATTTATTTTTATATTTGGATATTATTTTTTTAATGCTAAATAGATCGTTTTGATGATGTGAAAACAGTTTTTGAGAGTTACATATTTTTTCACTGATGTTAATTATTGTACTTTCAAACGATGCCTCTCATCTTTATCTCTCAACAGCCCCTCTCTGTATAAGCATATTTACCAAAAGTGGTATTGTACAAGTACCTAGATTTTTTCATATCCAAAAAAGAGGAACTTTTGCAAGCTTGTAAAATCAAACACGCTGGGTAATTCCAGGAAAATAATTAAAACTTAAAATTTTAATTAAGTTACTTTTTACTGTAACAGCTGCAATGGCAGTAAAAATTATGCTTATTTTTTTATACATTCACGAGCGGTAATTTCTGCAGAATCTTTTTCGGCTTATCAGAAAATAGCGCTAAAATATAATGAGTAACAGCCCTAGTAAAAGTAACCGATTAAATCCGATTTCTTAATTGCGGAAATCTTAATTGCACATTAATCGGAATTAATCGGATTCTAATTAATGTGTATTTGTTCAATTACTTTGTATTTGTTCAATAATTCAATTACTCTCGAATTTCTGCATGAAAACTCTAACAAGCGAAATTTCCTTCAACGGAGTACTATTTTGAGTAACGCGTACTAATTTGTAAACAATTTCAGAATTTACATAACCGCGGAAGTTTAAGGGGATAATTTTTACGCTCGACGTGGCGAATTCAACTTCGCCCGGCAATTGTTAAACTATCGTCCTCTGGCCGGCGCGACTCCGGAGGTCCGGCAAACTCGGTCGCGTTCGGAAGCAGAACAGGGCTCGCCGGGCTTGCGCAACCCGCGAATTTCCTCCGTCGCGTGCAGGCGCGCGTCGTCGGCGAGACAACGTGACGAGCACGCACAGTTCGGGGTCATCGCGGTATGCGAATCAGCTTAACCATCTAGCTGCGCGTGTACACGGACACTGTGTGCAAGATCCAAAGTTATTTAACGTTAATTAACAGGGCCCCGTTTTAGTTTGACCACTAACAGTATGGAGAAAACGGTTCAATAAAAATTGCTCTTGTGTTTTTACAAAAATTACTATGCAGTTAGTAATATTTTAATCATACGGGCACAAATGCTCTCTTACTTAATAATAATAAATTTAGGCGCAAAAGCGAAATTTAACAATAACAAAACTAAAATTTATAATTAATAACACAGGTTGTCTGTTACGCAGACGTGACTATGTTTTTGGAATCGCTGAATACAAATCCGGTGTCCGTTAGACTCGATCGCGTCAGGCTGAAGGTCATTTCAAGGTCAAATCTACTGTTTATGGGAATTTTCTTAGTAATACATAGAGTCTAGGAAAAATCTCTAGGTGCTCGTGTTACTCTGACCCAGAGTTCGTGTTCAGCGACCCCAAAAACATGTAGATACATTGGATTGGTACTGGAAACATGATATTTTTTGTCTGTACAATACTAAAAGTTTTAGACCTTCATGTAATCTTTAAAGGTCATGTTAAAAAGAAAGTTGAAAAGCATATCTGAGCGTAACATTTTCTGTTCCTTCAGAATCTGAATTCAAAAATGAATTTTCTTTGTAAATAACAAATTTGACCTTCAGATAACCTTGAACCTAAGTTGATGAAGTGCAATCAACACCGAATTCATAATCAGCGACCCCAAAAACTTGATGATATCATAATCAAGTCTCTGTAACAGACACCTTTTTCTGTTTGTTGACTGTTTTTTGTGTGCGTGTGTAATTAGCAAACTGAGAAAAAAACATTTACATAAATGTCCAAAAAATATGCATTTAAAAAATATGCAATTTAAAGTAAATGAACGATGAATACATTAACTTAAAAAAGTAAAGGATCACCTGCAAATTGCTCATGTAAAGTCGAATAAAATGAATAATTAATGCGAAAGTAAAATAGTTCACCGCTTCATTTATCGTCGATGATAAAATAACAATAATTCACCGTCCCACTTCCTAATATATACCCTTTTTACGTCGCAGCGAAAAACCCCGGTAAATTGCAAATTTAGCGAATAATAAATCAAGCGAAAAATACACAAGAGAGGAGTCCCGTGTTTACGTCCGTTCGTTCTTTTTTTTTACTTCATAAACAAGACTACCGCATCGGTGCAATGCATCAAGAACCCGGGAGGGGGGTCGCATCTGGCGCTACCAAAGCGCTCGCTTTTCGCGTTAACCCGTGCATCGGTGCAATTACGCAGGTAACCTACGAATCAGCATCCGACTCGTAACTTTTTCATTTTTTTCGTGGAGGGGAGATGATTACCGGTAGGGTTTAATTATAACCGCGCCGAAAATTGATGCGGCCAGGCGAGCTTCTTCGCGGGATGGAAGAAGAAAATTACGATGAATGGCGCGGCAGTTTCCGGGGAAGAGCTTACGGCGCTCTTAATGATTCATCGCCCGGCTGCCGCTTTTTCAGTTTACCCACTTCGCCGGCGAATCGTTGTAAGGGTAATGAAGCTTTCCTTGATTAAAAATCCTTTGTTGCACGCTTGTGCGTTTATTTATTAGGAGGGCTCTATTAACAACCGCGGCGGGAACAGGGCGAATTTATAGAATGGGAAAGCTGTTAATTCACTCAGCTGTATAAACGACGGAGGTACAAAGTTTGCTTCATTAATCATCGACTTGCATTGGTGTAGTAATTAAAAGGGCGATAAACAATTTATTTGTTATTTGGCGTTGTTTATTTTATTTCTAATTCGAAGGGTTGCTTACTGCGAAGTTAGCTGGGTTAGCTATTGAACTGACTTCCAAATAAACAGCAACGTTCATGACTAATTAATGTTTATGCGCAAATAATGTTTGTTTCGGAGGTAAATGCAAATAGCGACAACGATCGAACTAAACATCTGGTTAATCCAGTACTAACGTAAGTTTATATTGATCTTCAAATAACTTTTTATATATTCTTTTTATATTTAACAGAAGTACATCTACCAAGTAGCAAAAAGTGACTATTTTTTTAAGCATTTTTAAAAAGTTTTTTCGACCATTTCATAGCTAAAACTACTGACAATGATATATGGTTGCAGTCAATTTCATAGATCAAATTAAATTGATGAGTTGAAATATTATTCTAATATTGAGATTGTTAATTAAACAAATTCGTATTCAAATTCATATTTTTCTTCAATATTTTACCTTAGCCAATAACGCAAAAAAAAATATCAGCAGAACTGGTAGGGAAAATTTCAATAAACAACTAATTTACTTAAAAAACACTCTGTTATTGTACGCAGCAGAAATAGTGTCAACGGCATCGAAATCGATATCTCGTCTACAGTGACGTTGACAAGTTTTTTACATCCCGCGAAAACGCAAGCTTAACCAGCGGTGCTCACAAAGCCCCAGTGTAAATAAACAAGCTAATTACCTGCCTGGAGCGTCAATAGCAGGCGACTAAGTCTCTCTCTCTCTCACACACATACACACTCACACACACAAGCGCGCGCACACACACGCACACGCACATGCACACGCACACACATTTACACTCACTATCTCTCTGTTTATTTCTCTCGCTTTCTCACTCTCTTGTTTTCTCTCTCTCTCTCTCTCTCTTGTTCTCTCTCTACACATCAGCTTTCGTCAATACGCGATCGTTACGAATGATCGAGGCACTTGTTTTGAGCGGATGAAAACTCGCGCATCTTTGTGCGTAAATTTAATGCGTTTAAACTGGCCTCTCTGTTTCTCGCTGTCAGCGTCAGAACCAGGGTCGGTCGTTTATGGATGAACCAATTAATCCGTGGACTTGCGCGTTTCATCGCCATAGCTCCTGTCAATCAGCCGCGACTTCGCGATTTTATCCTCGACGAGCGCACTATTTACTTTTGAAGGAGCCTCCTCGCTTAACCGATTCCGAGATTGGAGCATCCTCGTAAAAATTGAACTTTGGATGCTTTACTAAGGTGCTGCTGCAATTGTGCAGAACATATTGTTTGATTAAAAGTAGGTTTTATGAATTAATTATAAATTGGCCGGAACTGGTTAATTTAGAAAGAAATTAAATACAGTTGACCAATTTATGGTTAATTTTCTACCAGGGATAAATCATCGCGTATATATTTTAAGAGTTAGCATCCACATGATAATACGGAATACCTATATATTTCATTACCACAGTACTAAGCGTTTTTTTCTCCGAGAATTTAAAATAAACTTAAAACTTATTAATTGCATAGTGTATTGTTATTTTTGATAAAAGGGATATTGATATCAGAGACAAGAGTTCAGTGACATTTTTCTCATGATTTTTGATAATTTCATTATAATAGCCTTCATAAGCGTTGAAGCACAATGCGCCTTTTATATCGATTTATTTATAACGACGTTGTGCAATTTCAATGAATATTTGAATTTTTCACGATTTTTTTCCACTTGTTTTCGTTAATTGCAGTCAATGTGTCTCGTCAGTTTTAAAGTATTTTTTTAAATACATGCGCAATTACCAGCATTAAAATGGCAGAAAAGTTTTACGCCCCAGAAAAGGGACACATCAAGATCATCAGTGATAAATTTTATTACTGTTTCTTACATCGACATGAAACCTTGAATGTACTTCTGCTTCTCTTTCAAAAGTTACTACCTTTGTTCGCCTTTCTTACGAGGTAATTAAAAGTTTAATTAAAAGAAAAATAATTTAATCTTTTCGAAGTAGCGAAAAGTTTCAAGATTGTCGCTCGGTTCCATAGAAATTTCAAACGTGAGTCTAATAAAGATAATAGATAATTGAAAACACATTGCCTTGATTCACTTAATTTTTCCGCAAAATATTCCACTCAAATAAAGTTTCCTGATTTTTTAAATTTCCCACTTCTCAATTTAATTAATCAAGTGTTATATTCTCTTTTATGATTATCGGTTTGCTGAATTACATCAATTATTTACTGTGTTCCTTTGTATTTCGACGTAGCTCGACGTTTTTTCTACCATAAAACTATTTTACTACTACAGATGAGCTCGATCAAATGTACGTTTTATAGCTAAAAAGTAATTTCCTTAACGCTTGTTTTTATAGCGTTTCCAATAAAATGGACAATACAATAACGATTAAAAAAATATTGCACTCGTTAACTTGTTCGGACAAAAAAGGAATCCCATTTCTACGGTGTTAAAAAAAAGTCCCTGAATATTTACATCATTTTACTTTCCTGGGGTTTATTATTTCCAAATAGAGATAGGAGCTCAATATAAGATCTGACGTCTGATAGTTTTATTACAAATTACGAGATTGAACTTATTTATTATTAGGATGTCTTATTCATTCCCAATTTTTTCACTGGAACATATTATTTATTCCTTATATTCATCGATAAATTCATTTACTGGATATGAAAAGATCACATTATGAAATTATTAAATACGTACTTGAACAAATTGGATGTCATAGATTTTCACCTTTATAATTTTTACATTTACTTATAATTTTTAAATACATTATCACCTTTTTATTTTTTTTTAATTGAACAATGTCTTCAAATACATTTCACAAAGGTTTATCGATTCACTTTACACTAATTAAATATTTACATGAGAATAAAAACATCAGCGATAAAAAGAAATATTTAACAACTTTTGTACTGTGATATCGAGATTAATTTTAAACGTAAATTTAATGAAATAACTATCTCTAATTGAAGTACTACTCAATATTTCTTTTTTTGTGAGTATAGTACAATAGTGTACTGGCAGAGCAAAAAGAACAGAAGATGTACCATGTCGAAATCACCATTCGTTTTTCTCCTCCATAGCGTCATCATCCACGACACTTGTGCACACTACTGAAGTGTATTTTTCGGTTCTTTGTGCAACGTTCACAAGGTCACGCGACCCCTGCGGTTTTTTCTCCCCTTCGCATCAAGTCGCCCCTCAATTTTTCTTCTCTGCACCGTACGCTGCCTTTCCTAGCTTTTCTCGCTTTATTCTATCATCCTCCCCTCCTCCCTCTCTCTCTCTCTTTTAGTGTTTCCTATCCGTATTTCTCGTGGCTTCTGTCAAGTCAAGGGAATTTGTCAGACGAAATCATATTTTCTCTGTACGTTGACCGAGATTGAATTATGAGGACAGTACGAGCATTAGATTTTACGCGAGGGACGTGCGTTCTTTATTATTTTTTCTTCCTTTGTATTTATTTTGCAGAATGTTTAGTGTAATTTATATTCAAGGACTTTTAAAAAACTAAATAAAATAAATCATGCTATTTTGGTTTACACCGGCATTATCTGAACTAACTTTTTTGAATAGCATGTAATAAAGTTCTGATTCTATAGCGATGACCTTGACATTGACCACAGTTTCATTTAAGATTATGTGAAGATCAATTAGTATTTTTATTGAAAAATGAACTTTTATTTTTAACTTAAAATTCTAACAGAGCGCGAAGTTTTACGTTTTGTGATGTGTATTCATTTCAGGGTAAATAACCTTGAAAATGAAGGTCATCGTCAAAGTCCAGGATATCAGCAGTTGTCCTGCAGTGATTCAGTTTTCCAGAATTTTTTTTACTACTTTTCAAAATGATAATCTAGTGGAAACTTCCAAATGAAGCATCCTTCATATAACGCTATTTATTTCGAAGCCACTAACTTCTAGATTAACTTGAAGGTCAATTTAAGGTCATCATCAGGTTTAGCTTTTGAATTTCTATAAATGTAAATCGTTTTATTGATAAAAACTAACTATAAAAAGATATTCAGAGGTTCTCAAATTTTTACGACTCTCTGCATTATGTCAAATTTCAAATTGTCATCACCAAACTACAACACTAATTGTAGTACGAATATAATAACAACGATTTTAGACTTCGCTGCCAACTGGTTACCTAAATAATCCATCTGACGATCTTAACACCGATGTTTGTCGAAATATTGCATCCTCCCGGCGTGGCGTTGGTAATCCCGGCAAAAACGCGCGTTCGCCATTCCCTTTGAGGCCGATCCGCCTGATGAAGGTTTTAATAATAATCGCGAAACGATCCAGCCGAACGACAGCGGCGGCAGAGCAGATTTTGCCCGGGCGACTCCGTAGGAAGTTCGCTTGGAAGCCGGCTGGGGTAATGCGATTAGCAGTTTGCCGATTTTCCCTCGGGCAATGGCGCTTCGTCAATTTGCGGCTGCGCCGCGTTTCTTTGTATCTCCGCGCGTATAATACGGTGGGTCGCACAAAGTTAGCGCGATCGCGCTTACCGGGGCGCGCGGCAAATTAATTTTGAGTTTTGAGGGGATTATTTGTTTGCGGAGTTGCAATGGCCACTGCAATTTTTAATTTGGCCAAGTGGATTTTATTGGATCCCGCTACTAGGGATTAATGTTCGCCGGTGAAATCTGGCTAGCGACGCAATTTCGAGCACAACTACATTTTTAACTGTTCATAGCAATAAATCTTTTTTATTCACAGAAACTGATTTCGCTTGCACATGAAGTAAGTATATTTTGGAGAAAAATTTGATAGGATGACTTGGACGTACTCGTTTTACTACTGTAGAGAGTAGAGGGTCTCAAAAACATCTGATAGGTGATATTAGTTTGATTCTGTAAGTAGTAAAAGAGATCAACCATTTAAACTAGGAGAGGCTCTTCCTCCGGGTCACATATTTGTCTGAAATTTTCTCACAAGGTTCCTTTCACCTTCGATAAATAGTACTCTCAATCTCAGGGTATGATGGCCACTTTGAACGAAGCAGTGCCAAAAGATGTTCTTTGTTCAAACTTAGTAGCAGTCTCCGTACAAGAAAGAAAGATCTATGGATCAGTCAAACTACAGGTATCGAACTTCATATTTAGGCTCAATTGAACATCATGTAAAGTTTTGAAAAGATTGGTGTTTTGGAGGTGTCACATGTCCTCTCTTAGTGTGATCAAATTTTGAATAACGAACAAAGTTGCAGATCTTTTGCATGGCACTGCTTCGCTCAAAGTGGCCATCGGACCCTGGGATTGTGAGTACT
>UXGC01002184.1:0-13410 GCA_900480045.1 Eurytoma adleriae
GGACAGAAGCATACGACCCACAGGTATATATATATATATACACACCTGTGGGTCGTATGCTATATATATATATATCCCAAGCTACAGACTTACGTACGTCACTGGTCATTTTCGAAACGAAAGTATGCTCCAGTCGCTCTGCTTATTAAAAATGGAATCGAAATCGCGAGAGCGTCGCCGGGTATTTTTATCGGGTGCGCGCGTGCCAGCCGTTCCTCCCTCCGGTTGTGCGGTGAACTTTTCTGGGGAAGCGACGGCCCCTTCCGGGAAAAGCCCCGGCGGGGACGGCCTACGCTTCTTGGAAATGCCGGCGAAATGCAACGCCCGGGGAAACCCCACAAAAATTCTCCGGCGCGCCGGGAAATTTCTGTCGTTTTTTTTATTTCGTCGGCGGATGGTTTAGTCCGTCTTGGATGAACAGTAATCCACTGTTTGAAATAGAAGACTTTCGTTGGTCAAAAGCTCAAAAAATTTTACCAGGGTTTGTAGAAGATTAATAATAAATTGGACCATTGTGGTTAATTTCCGTCTAAATTTACCAGATCTGACTAATTTATGGTGAATTTTCTATCTGAGTGGAATTCAGTTCATTTAGTATGTAATGATTACAATGTTTAGTGTTAAAAAGAGATGGTACCATTAATATCAGCGTGAAATATATTTGCTAAATTTATAAAAAAAGTGCACAAAGTATACCCATGCCCCTTACTTTATTTAAAAGTTTTATTGCTTTTGACGACTTTCATTTAGCAATAAATAATTATTTATATACAAAATGCATAAAGATTGTTAATTATTTTTTAATTAAACGTTTATTTATACTTATGATTTTATTTTTGAATGTTTCAGGTGAGTACAGAGCAGTTATATTAATACCGAGTTTTAAAACAAATCCGTAAGTAAACATAAATAACTTTAATATATTTAAAATAATTATGCACAAAGATAATTATAATAGAATCAATACCCGCAAATAAAATTTGTATCTGCTTTAACTGATGCTTAGTTAAAGCAAACACCTTAACTTTTGCTTACAAATTTTGTTGGATTCCTATTTTCTTTGTAAATCCTGAAAGGTATAAACTTCAAGATGCATTCTTGGGATTTCTATTCAAAAGTTGAATTTTCTTTATTTTTGAAAACTTGCACAAGCTTTTTTTTCAAGCTCCATTCTCATAATAGTATGATCAAAATAGTCATTCGACGATTCTATTTCTTCCTCCAGACTTAAAGAACAAAGGTTATTTCACAGAAAAATTTTTATACCCTACAAAATACAAAAAAAAAATAGATTTTTAGGTCAAATTTCAGTATAAAACCACCCGCACAGCGTAAGATAAACCCTCTCCAATATTACCGCCCCCGAGCAAACCCTCCGCAGAGCGAAGACTTTAAAACCTGACAAATTGAATACAAGCGAGTCGCCTAAATTTTTAACAATATTTCCCCTGGCCGATCGCGCGGAAAAATCCGCCGCCGGGGGTACTTTCCCCATTGTGTACATCACCGCGAGGTGAAAGGAGTAGTTCGCCTCGGCACGTCTGAAAAGGCGGGCGCGGAAAAGCTACACGCGTAAGTGGCGGCAAAGTCAAACAGCGCCGGTGGGCTCGCGTTTGCGTCAACATTAATTCAATAGCCCCTCGACCCCCCCCAGCCCCCACCCCCCTCGGGGCACACGTAACAGTTCGCCGGGCATCTGCAATTCAATGATCCATAATAGTTCCGAATGCTCGGCTACTCCGGCGTCCTGGAACACGGAACGGACGGATATTGTCGTCACGTGTTCCTCCTTCTGCTCTTCTTTTTTTTCTCTCTTTCTCTCGGTTTTTAATTTTTCATGGCGCTTGGGGAGATGAATTTATTAGAGGGAGGAGGGGCGGTGGGAATTTGACCCGGTTGATATCGAGGTTTCGCTCTCTTTTATTCGGTGATAAAATAAAAACACTCGATGATGGGGTATAATGTTTCGCGTGCGGTCATTAAGAGTTAATTGATAATTATTTCGATGATGGGTAACTGTTTCAAATGAAGTTGAATATTCAGTGGTATTTTGCGCTTGCGGCCTTCACTGATATGTTGCAGTTTATTTACTCAGTATTATGTTTTTACTTTATTTTGTTAATTACTTTTTTCATTATCATTTATGTACTCTCTAGAAAAATGGTTTTTCTAACCTCGAATAATAGAATGCACAAGAAGTTGAAGATGTTGTACGAAAAATGTTACAAGTTTTACCGCTAGATGGAAGCTTTAATCCCGCTAGCAAATTTGTAATCTTCCTCTTTTGGCGGAAGAAGTGGCTTGATTTTATGTAAAAATTTAGTCTGGCAATAGTCTGGCATTAAAAGCCTGGCAAAAGTCTGGCTGTAGTGACTATGCCACACTTTACTGCACAAGTTCATTAAAGTCTAGACGTCTCGCCAGACTTTTTCCAGTACTTTTCTATCTTGATTAAGTCTACAGCAAAAAGTCTGGCATATTTTACTATACTTTTTGCTAGACATTATCCCAGATTTTAATGAATTTGTGTGAAGTCTGGCATAAAGTATGGAATAGTCTCCATAGCCAGACTTTGCTGCCAGACAAAATTTTTTAACACGGGTAGCCTTAAAATATTTGCCTAAAACCTTTATTACGGACAGAGTTAGGTATAAACTATTCATCGACAAGAATAAAATAATAATAAGAATATTTATGTTTATACTTGATTGAAACGTCACAAGAACCAGCCTTTAGAACAAAGCCGGACTTATAGTTTTCAACCGCGCACGTGACGGACCCTTTTTTTATGATAGGCCGCCATAAAATGTGCCTTGTCCCTTGTTTATTGTCCTCGGTCCCGGTTGTTTTTCCTCTCGGACCCACGAGAATGGGACTTCGTTTTCTCTGCGATTTTCCGAGAGGAAGCGTCTTAGCCAAAATTTTACTTCGGGCAAAATTCGTTAGAGTTGACGTGTCTATGTCCGTGCCCGATCGAGTCCGAGGAAGGGTCTTTCTCTCTAAAGTAAAGTAAAATTATTTTCATTAGGTCGTGTTCTTCAAAATCGCGTCTAAGGCAGGATCAGCCTATACACGCCTTACTGATGAGCCCTAAAGTAATTAAAACTGTATATATAGGTATTCCACGGCCGCAGTAGCTTTCGATTAACGTACACGTGGCGACATATTGTTTACACGATGCTGTACCCGCGCGGCGAACAAAGGATCGGCCGAAATTTCAGCGGTGCGGCGGCTGCGAGCCGATAAATTCCGAAATATTCGGAAAAACCAAATCGATAAATTACAGGCTGCCTCTTTTATTTTCCGATCCCCCTTTTCACCGGCCCGATTTGCCTCTCGCTCTATTTGCGTCTTCTCTCGTTATATCTATGCACTTCGCTTCCCAGCAATTTTTCCCCACCCTCTCTCTTACTCATTTTGCATATCAGCTTTCGCCACTTCTCCCTTTTTCTCCCCCCCCCCATCCTCCTTCGTGATTCGATTTTCGTCTCGCTTCCGTTTGTTCGCTCTTCTTTTCTTTTCCAGCCGCTCGTTCTGGACCATCCCCCTTTTTTTCGTCTCTCTTTTCTTCTCTCTCCTCACCCCCGCGTTACCTTCACTACTTTAATTTTCAATTTAATTCACGATTCGTATTCATGGATTTTTGTTATCGGCACTCGATCGGCCGGAGCGAGAGCCCCGGCGATATCTTTCGGGGCAATGGAGAAGTCGAAGTGTCATTGCTAGGCTTATTGAACGGCTTTTATTAAAATTTCATTTAATTAAGTACGGCGTACTAATTGTACAGTGTACGGAGGATGTTAGTACGGTGAATAAAGTCGGTAAATAAAAGTGGCTTATTATTCAGGATTTGAAAAGTGTTTAAGACAATATACTAGCAGAAATTACTTCAAACGTTTTATTTTTTGTTCGGAAGGCAATACAATTTAAATTTGGTGTAGTTTCACTGAGAGTAAATAACACATGTTTATTGCATGGTATAATGAGATACACCGAATTTCATGAATTTTGTTAGTTGCAGGAAGATAAATGTTGAATGTCTGATAAGTGTTATACTGACGTTGTACACGAGCAAAGATTATTTAATCATACAAAAAAACAAGTTAAAGTGTCACTTGAGACTTTAAAATGAGTTTCTTTACATTTTGCAAGAGATTCAAAACAGTGTATTTTGGAACTTGGCAAGATCCTTAATCTTTTTGCGACTCGCTTTTGAAGTGCTTCTTTAAATTACAAATAATGGAGAATTTATTCACGAATTTGAGCATATTTGAATTATCTTCAACTTCATTTCCAGCTGGAAACCTTGAAGTTACTTACTTCAAAAATCAGCCTCAGATTTATTGAAATTTCTAAAAATTTGCACTGATTTACATAAGACTACGAAACTCTATTCAGACTTGCAAAATACTTTCTGAAGATTTCGTTAAAATTTGTTGATTTTTTAAAGATTTCACTAATTTCAAACATTTTCAAAGATTCCCAAAGATTTCTGGATGCTGTGCACAGATTTCTGAGTTGAGTTCTCCATCACATCCTTTCGGTTAGGTCAGGTCCATAATTTTCACATTCAGGTTGCTGAAGACTGAAAATTAAGAGTTAGTACTTTCGGTAATGAGAAGTACTGAGTGGTAAGTACTATATAAGTACTAATAAGATAGATATTTGTTTTATTATATTCTCTCTACTGCTTCACTGAACTATCATCTTATTCTCTTATTGAGATCACACTTATCTTATTCTCTATACTGCTTCACTGAACTTGCTATCCTCTGATGAACGGCGATTAACGTGAAATACGAAAATCCGAAAAATCACACCATTCACCATTGAACAATTACTCTATTTTACAAAAAACATAGTCACTCTAAACTCTGTTAGCCCAGTTTTCATTCGAAACCAATTGATTTGTTCTTCTTCACATTACCATAGTCTACATCAAAATGACTACAACCCATCGTCCGTAATCATCCTAATCCTGTCTGTCCTCGTACATAACTCGCCAAACCTCCCGCAGCAATGCACTCGCCGATCGAAATGGCCCACTCGATTACGACTCATTTCCCTGCCGCGCAAAGTCCCACATTCGCGTCGTTAAACCCGATCCTCCCCGACCTGGTAAACGAGCGCAATAAGAGCACGCGGACAGGGAAAAAAGGGGAAGAAAGGCTACAGAAGCCGCGGAGACACGAGCGGACGCAAAAAAAAAGGCGAAGGAGGCGCAGGAGAGCGAGAAAGGAAATCCGAGCCGTTCGGTGCTATTATTTCCTCCGATCATTTCCGGCCACTCTTGTCGCCGCCGCGCGATTTCGTACTCCCCGACCGCAGCAAAAAAAGGTGCACTACCCGAGGAAAATTCGACTCTTAAACCGGCGGCATTTTTATTGCTTTCCGGCCGCGAGTGGCCATCGATAATGCGAGTATATGCCGACAAAAAAAGAAAGCGAGCGGAACTGTGTTCAGGGGAGATCTCGTAAATGGGATTACACGCGATTCGTTTAGCGCGATGAAATTGATAACGGAGCCAATAAAAATTTTCCTCGATTACGTGGGAACATGGTGCATGGGTTGGTGCAGAAGCGAGCTGCTTTATTCTCGTGTGTATATGTGTGTATGTGTGGACCTTCGTTTTCTTTTTCGACGCGATCAAAAGGGTCCGTTAAGTGCGCGGGGGGCGTGTATAATGACGGTGAGCCTCGCCGATGAAATCATTAACGGAGGCAGGAAAATGCGCCGGGCTCGTTTTTCGCGCGGGGGCCATTAGTTATTGGACATGATCGAGCTAATTATAGATCGGCGCGTTTTACGAGCTCCCGTCCTGCACCCGACGGCTGGCCTATAAATACGGCCGCTTTTAAAGCTGCGCCGAGGAGGTTCTGGGGCCGACCCACTGAAGAGGTGATTACCACTATCTGATTCTTTGGAATCATTGTCTCGCGTGTCTCTGCATAAATGTGTTAATCTCGGTTATCAGTGTCTTCGCGTACGTGAAATGAAATCAACGCTCTAATGACATCAGTTCCATAGTTAGATGTGAACTGATTGATCGGTGCGATAATGAATAGAGATCAGTATGCAATTTACTTTTGTATTAAAATAGTCGCATCAAAGTTTATTCATTATATTGTGTTATTAATAGAATTCATTAGTTACTATATTGATGATGAATCCTCAATCTGATGATGTCCTGATTTCAAAGATGCTGAATTTGAGTATTGTCCTAAGGTTACAAAATGTTGTATGACGAATTGAAGTTGTCCTAATTTGGATACTTTGAGAATAAACTTAGGTCTGTACATACAAAGACAATAAACTATGGATGATTTATTTTAATAATTACATCAGTAAATTTGAAGTCATCATTGAGGACGATAACATTTATTATATATACACAGTGAAAGTGAAAATTTAGTACCAAAAATTTGATAATCTGTATGATCTACCACCAAATACTTATTCAACCAAATACTTCATTGAATTCCATTTTTCTTATTCTTCCTTTCACTCTTATACTCCGCATTTCAAATTTTATGTCTACATCACATTTGTTGCACACATTTACTCCGCACCTCTCGTTCATGTTGCTGAATGTGACCATCACCTAAGCGTCCAAAGAAAGTTTGAAATCACTGATCCTCTTACTTTTCACGACGGACGTTGCTTAACCTTGTTGATCACCACACCTCTCAGCAAAGCGTCGGTTGGTAATCTGCAGTTAAAAGATAAGGAAATGGCTGTTTAGAAAGTAATATCCACTTCTAAGTTTTCAATAGAACGGAAACAAAAACTATTTGAAAGTAACGTTAGCATCAATTCTATTCTCCCGAATACAGCATCTCAATATTTGAAAATTACATACGGACTTATCGAATTGTTGCTAATCTTTTCCACTCCTGCAGTTTTCTGATCATTCTTTACTTAATAAATAAACCATCACGAGATAAAAAAAAAGTTTCTTAAGACAATCACCTAAAACCCTCAAATTGCAGTAGAAAAAAAAGTTCTCACCATAAGTAACAGCAAAGGGGCACTAACTGCCTCCATCACCACCATCATTAACACAACCTTTTAAATATTTACCGAAAGCGAAGCATGCTCCTCGTGTAGGTCCTTACCGCAGTCTCATCAAGCGTCCAAGATAGATCAATCAAACTCCGGCGCCCGCTATGCGGAACACAACGACGTCGTTCTTGATTAATTTCTCCTTAAAGCCATATTCATCGAGCTGAGAGAGGCAGAGAGAGAGAGAGAGAGAGAGAGAGGGAGAGAGATACTTAGAGCAGAGAGAAAAGGAGATACGCCTCTGTAGATAGGTTGTGTGTGTGTGTGTGTGTGTGTGTGAGAGAGAGAGAGAGAGAGAGAGAGAGAGAGAGAGAGAGAGGTGTCATCAGTGTGTGGGTGTGTGTATGTGTATGTGAATGTGTCTGTGCGTGCGTGCGAGTGAGAGAGAGATTAAGAGATCTGTCTTAAGTGTGTGTGTGTGTGTGTGTGTGTGCGTGCGTGTGTGCGTGTGTGCGTGTGTGCGTGTGTGCGTGTGCGCGCGTTTATGTGTGTGTAGACGCGTGCATGTGTGAGTCTGCGTGAGAAAAAGAGACAGAAAGGAGAGAGAGAGAGAGAGAGAGAGAGAATGGTAAATTTAGAAAGAGAGAGGGAGGTGTGCGCTGTGACGGAGCTGGCGCTGCTGAGAGCATCGGACGCTTTTCGGAAGTGTCCGTTTATGCGGCGTTTGATTTATGCAGCGCGCACTCGCGGCGGCTCTCCCCCGGGGACGACGACGGACGGCGGCGACGAGGCGGAGGGCCGCGGCCCTTGGCCGGCGAAACTTCCCCGCGTGATCGCGTCGCTGCGGCGGCCATTAAGCGGATGCGCGCCCCCCGCAATATGCCGGGGCCGAGAGATCGGACACGGCCGATCGAGCTTTAATCTCGAATCGCCGCTTAATCCGGTTAACGACTCCTCCGCGCGCGAATTAGGCCAGAGCGAATTCAATGCCCCGCGCCGCTGCTGCTCGACCGAAGCCGAGCGTGCACCGCACCCCGCGGCGGCCTCGGTCAGTCAGTCAGTCGGCTGCTCGCGGAGATTTCCGTCGGTGATTTTCGCGGAAAAATCGAGGCAGCTGCTCTGATGCCTCGAAATGCATATTACGTCTGATGGAATATGAAAGCTACCGCTTGATGTAACGTTGGTTGTGCGTGACTATGACTTGTTTCGCAGCCCCTAAGGATAAAAGCACATTTCGGGTTTCACTGAAGGACAAAAGCACATTTCGATTGCTTGCAATATTAAGCGTCACAATTAGGAAATTTCAATTGCAAGCTCGGTATAGATGGCGGCGATTACATTAACGAGGTCGTTTGTACTTAGTACGTAATATATAGATTGCGCAAATATGGATTAATACGTGTGTAAAGCTTGCAAGCTCTTTCTTCACCTGCATGCAAGTTATAGATATTATTGCTGAGTTAATCGTCTTCATGTCCAAAATCATTGTATCATCTGAAATGAGCTTGCGACCGAAACTTTTTAATTCAAATTTACTAAGAAGAAAAGCACTTTATCCAAGATTTTAATATATATTACGCAATATAGATTAACACATACGTAGATCTTGCAAACTCTTTCTTCATCTGCATGCAAGATATAGACATACTTGCTGAGTTAATCGTCTTCATGCCCGAAATGATTGTATCATCTGGAATGAGCTTGCGACCGAAACTTTAATAATTCAAATTTACTAAGAAGAAAAACACTTTATCCAAGATTTTAATATATATATTACGCAAATATAGATTAATACATACGTAGAGCTTGCAAGCTCTTTCTTCATCTGCATGCAAGATGTAGATATACTTGCTGAGTTAATCGTCTTCGTGCCCGAAATCATTGTATCATCTGGAATGAGCTTGCGACCGAAACTTAATTCAAATTTACTATAAGAAGAAAAACACTTTATCCAAGATTTTCAATGAAAAAGAGCATCTTTGGAAGTTTCTTCACGAGGAAAAGCATTTTTAAAACTTGCCCACGAAGAAAAGCACTTTTGGTACCTTTCTCTTTCTTGCAGTGAAAATTGCAATAACTGCATATCCAAAATTAAAAGAGTGAAATTCACGTTGAAAGAGTGAACATACACTTATTCTACGTTAGATCACTTTTTAGATAAATTAACGACTTTTAAAGTTAAAAGAGTGAATAAGAATCACTCTTTCTTATTCCGAGGACACTTATCACTATAAAAAATAGTATATTTACATTAATTTACAGTTTACTTTAAAAAGCTTCCCTAAAAGCTCTTACGTTTAGTTTCGCATTGATCTTTACAATTAAACAATAATAAACTATAATAAAGAAAATAATCAAGTGTGTATCAATAACAATTATTAAATTATAACCTCCTTAATTGAGACATTAAATTCATTATTATAATATTCTCACTTCGTTTAAACGTATGACTGAATAATTTAATATGGCCCTTCGAAAAACAGGTGTTTACTGTTTCAATATTAAAGGTCAGTGATTTATATTCATGTTACGTAAATAAGTTGATTTTATTTAAACGGCGTGAAAACAACTTTTGAAATGTATCAAATGAAAATAATTTTTTTTTATCTTTTTATGTAAACAATGATTTTTAATTACCTAACGGTCTTTTTTTATTAACGGAATAATGTTTTTTAAAATAAATTTCGATTTAAAACATTGACCGACTGTGCAGTAAATTTTCACGAAAAGATTTGCATACCTAATTTGCTTTCAGATGAAATCCGATACGTTAATCTCATTTAAAAAAAAAGTACACGTCGTAATAAAAGTGCGAATAGAAATATTATTGCAATAAAGTAAAGTTTAACAGCTGGCTGCAAAAATTTACTACGCCTAATGCTATAATTTTACAATTACACAAACCCCGCTCAAACGCAACTCTTGTTAATTTTAACGCGGGTAAAAAAAAACCCATAAAATTATCTAAATTATATCCACATATCTGTCCTTACAATTAGAAAGCCACTCGAGCCCCCGTAAGCGAAATACCTAATTAGTCTAACAAACGGTTCGCTCGCCTTAAATTTAATTCAACATTAATACGAAGCTATAGCCTCACAAATATTTCCCGGGGAGAGGGAAAAAAAACTCCACTTAACTCTCTCGTTACCCATGCAGATTACGACGTGCGTCCGCTCGCGTAACGACTGTCCGAGACGTGGGAAAGCGTCTTTTTTCCTCTCGCGCTGAAATTTTTTCACCCCCGCGACGGGGGGAGGTGTATAAGTATCGGCCTCCCCCGGCGTCGAACTTACCACGGTGCACAGTTTTGGATTCGTCGTGTTGTTCGCACGTCGCTGCGACTCGGGGCTACGTCGCATTATCGCCGAGTCATACTTAGTCGGCGCGCCTGCGCGCGAACGCCCCCTCGCGACTACGGGGACGAGCTTGCGATCAAAGAGTGACCCGAGCTTGGCTGGGAATGTATCTTCACCTTATAATTTCCCTTGATTTTTTGGAGGAGTTTGAGATATTTTTGTGGGGGGTGTTGATTTTGAGAGAAAGGTGAGATGTGCTAGAGCAAATCAACCAAGAAATCCGAAGAAATCAATGTAGAAATTTGACGATTCTAGAATTTATTGAAAATTTTTGAAAATTTCTAAAAAGTTCTAAGAGTTTCTAAAAATTTCTAGAGAAATCTGAAGAATTCTCGAAATTTCTAAAAATTTCTAGAAATACCTGAAAAATTCTTGAAATTTCTAAAAATTTCTGGGAATATCTGAAAAATTCTTGAAATTTTTCAAAATTTCTGGAAATATCTGAAGAATTCTTCAGATTTCTAAAAAAATTATGGAGACTGTCCAAGAATTCTAGAATTTTTAAGGGATTTCTGAACAATTTCATCTCTTTCCGGAAACTACCTACGATATATCGAACTCGTCAACATAGTGCTGAAAAAAAATTGCGAAGTAATCTTCAGAGGATTTGAAATCAACTCAAAATTTAAAAATAAAAAAAGTATTAATAAAAGCAATAATACCATCTTCATGCCAGCAGCAATATGCCGATAATTAATACAAATGCAATACGAGCGTAGTCTCATCGAATCGTGTCTCTGCAGTTTTGCTGTATTTTAAGTAAATATATCATTAGCTATATTCATTTGATTAAAATTAATACTAATTACTAGTAAGTATGTTTTATGACATGAAATAAATATTAAAAAGGCTAATTCCTAATTTATTTACAATAAAAACAATTCTATTCTATTCTATTCTATTCTATCCTGATCTATAAGGAAAAAGAATATTACAGCAAAAATGTTGAAATCGAATTAATTATTGTAGTATTTATAGTTTATCCTAATTGAACAATTTTTTTCCTAATGCAATAATTTAATGTTCGATAAAATCTTGGAAATGCAGGAAAAATATATCGATAATTGCAGCTATGTTTACCCGCATCGAAACAATTATTTTATCTCTCGCTAATAATTTTTCGCAGCTCCTTCACAAAATCAGGTTGCATTATACACACAATGACATTACCGAGGAATAACGCAATAATTCAATTTGCTATTCGCGCGCATAACAAAACAGATTCGCGAATAAACAAAAAACCCTGCAGATAAGTGATGAATGGAAGCATCTAAAGTTTGCGAATGAAAATTTTAACATTTTTATTTCCCGATATTTTCAGTTGCATTCGATTTGAGCGGCGAGTTCCTATTGAAATGATCGCGTTTCAACGGCAAATTAACTATTGAAGTCGCGGAATAAAAGGGGGGGACGAATCCAGTTAAAAACATTTGATAGGTTTATTTGCAACTTTTACGGAAATTTAATTGTTACGCGATTCTCGAATTTAATTAACGGCCAGGAGAGTTTTTTTTTCAACGTGCGAATCCGTACGAATAAAAAAGGCTCGCTCTACTGGCTTCAATTAGGCTCATTTTCCTCTATATAACCGAGCGAAAATGATCCATATCACCAATTTCCAGCAGAATTTTTTCATGCGAATGCGCACATATAACAAGCGAGCTGATTTTACAGTGGGATTGTGCAAATTTTTTTTAAATTTAGTCTCGTTTTGTAGAATGATAAAACTACAAATTTGAGTGGTATATTCAACCAATTAGATTCGACGCTCTTTTTAAATATTTATTCATTTTTATATACATGAACTTTAATTTTTCTGAGAAGCTACCGTGTAAAAAAATTAACCAGAAACTGACCATATTCTAGCCAATTTATGATTAATTTTATGGTAGAGTAAAAGAGTTTACATAGGAGGTGTAAAAATTACAATAATAAAATTTTAATAAAATACTTTTTCGTCGTAAATGTCAAGAAACTATAAATTGTTCTTCATCGGAAGGTCCACGTAGTAAAATGTCCAAAGTTACTTGGTATTGATTTTACTTGTGCCAGCGCGGTGTCGTAAGTGCGGTAAGTTGTAGCAGCTGTCTTTGTGCACTGGCGCGTGTAATTTTTTCGTCGCTCTTAAATCCATTATTTAAATTTTCGTCTACTTCATCAACCATTTTTAGTTTTTTAAAGACAGTTTAACTTCGAAATTTTTGAAACACTCAGCTTTTCCCGTAAAAAAATTAACCATAAATTGGCCAGAATATGTACATTTCCTTAATAAAGCGATGTTTTTTCCATGAAATGCAATATCCTCGTCAATAAAGAAAAAAGAAAAACAAGAGTATTTGCAAAAACGAAGTAAACAAAAACTCCTTCGTTCCCGAGTTGTTTTTTCGCGAAAATAAAATTATACAGTATTCCTTAATTTCGCGGCAAAAAATCATATTTTATTTAAACCTTCCGCTTAATTTCAAAATCAATATTTGTTTGCCTCCTTCCGCAAAACAGCCGGCCGCGCGCTTTAATGCAACGCCGCTGGTATTTCCACCTACTCGCGGCGCGGTAAAAATTCGCGATGAAAAACCGCGCGGTAAAAACGAATTTACAGCGCGGCCCATAATTACAGGCGCGTAAAACTGCGTCTTTTTTGCGCGCGGGGCTCGAATTAATAACACAAAGGTGTATCCAAAAGTAATACCGCGTAAATTCGCCGGGAGTTTAATAAAACATTGCCGAATCCAGCGGAGCGTAAGTTCAGTGTCACTTGATTGCAATGATTTCAAGAATTCAATTGATTTATTTTTCAACGATTAGGTAATTCTTTTTTGATAATCTGTTATAATCGAGTAAATGTTAGATCACTTCTTCCCTAATCATTTAGATCCGAAGGTGGCATATCTAAAACTGAGGTATCAGACTTATTAGAGGGAAACATAACATCGGTAGCCATCTGACTAAAAATGTAGTACCTAATTACGCTGTGTACCCTGGTAGAAAATTAATCATAAATTGGTCAATTTATGGTCAATTGCCTTCTTTATTGACCAGTTATGGTCAA
>UXGC01002185.1:0-13407 GCA_900480045.1 Eurytoma adleriae
TGTGTGTGTGTGTGTGTGTGTGTGTGTGTGTGTGTGTGTGTGTGTGTGTGTGTGTGTGTGTGTGTGTGTGTGTACATCCTAGAATATAGACGTGTCCTCGGCTTCAAAACTCCCGGCGGCTTTTCCGCTTTTCCTGCAGCCGTCCGTCTGTCTTGCCCTATCCCCGGATTCGCCGTCCCTCCCTCTCTTTCTCGGCGCTCGCTGCATGTCCTATACGCCAACGATAAGAGTCTTGACGCGCTTCTACGTTGTCCTTTTTTCTAGTTTGCTCGAGCCGCGCGCAGCTTTTTTTCTACCCGGATTTTCGAGCGAGGCTCACGGGGATAGTTCGTTTTTTAAGAGAATTCAGTCAGGCGCTGATTTTTTTAACTTTCTTTTTGGTGACGTTTATATTGTGTAGTGATGTTTTGAAGGGAGGATGATATTTTTTTAGAGATAGTCTTAGATATCTTTCAGTGTGTTGATTCTAAATTTTTAAGCACATTATTATATATAAAGGAAATTTTCTGTATTCGTCAGAAAAAAATTTCGTGTATTCTGCATTTTAAATTTTTGGCCTTTTGACCAACGACTGGCCAACAAACCCGCTAGAAAGTTGCATTGGCCAACGGCTGCCAATCCGCTGGTAATCATTTTTACCTGGTTAATTTAAATTAAGAATTTGCGATTCATTTTTAATACAAATTTTTAGAATTTCATTTGATTGGGTTCTTTTATTTATTCACAGTATTTCCTTTTTCACGGATCTGTATGTGCGTACCATTATATGTATTATTATTATCGATAACTGTCATTTGGCGTTTCTAATATCAATAACTGTCGTGGAACATTTTGACATTTATCACCCATCAACTTCACAAATTCGGTACGTTGCTCTAGAAAATTGAGATTGTAATATCTCAAACTAAAATAAACAATTAATTTTTAAACTATACTATAATTAATTTAAAGTTATTATAAAAAATATTAAATTAGTGACATTTACAATTCAAATGAAACCAATTAATGTTATTATTAAATTTAAATTTTATTGATAAATGAAGGTTCTTTAGAGAATCGTAATTGTGCATATTTTAGTAAAGAACTGGGTTAATTAGGAATTCACAAAGTAAAATTAATGAACATTTTTTTCCCTTCCGATCCTTCGCGAGCAGATGCTTAAAATATGACCCATTTGTTTCATTCAAGTTTAAAGTGATTCCATCCATCGAGCGTTAAAGTTTAAATAACGCGTTTTGTTTCTTGAATTAAAGGGAATATCAATGAAGAGATTAACTTTTACAGTGCCGCCGTTTTTATTTCTTTTGACTTTCGCGGAATAAAAGTGAGAATAATCAAATACGCACTTAAAAAGTGTTGTAAAATTAATGGCCCATTAGTGCGAGAGCAAAAGCAGTCGTGGAATACTAAAAAAAATAGTAGAATATTTTTTTAATTATTTAATTTAGGACTTCCTTCAATTTAAATGTGGAATAACGAAAATTTAACCAATTTGATCACCGATTGGGTCAGGTCTCAGATTTAGTCTCTCGGAGTGACGTTTCACTTTATTAACTTCTTTCATAGAGTAGATAAAATGTTATTTAAAAAGTAATGAGTTTATAGCTAGAATAAAAATGCAATAATTTTTTTTTTAAATCTTAGTTGAGATTGATCATTTTAAAGTTTCATAAGTTTATTTTGCAGTTAAACATTTGTTAATTTTTAATTTGCATATAACTAATGAAGTCAGAAGCTGACGGAAAAATGTTACTAGAAGACTGCAACACTGACAAACAAAAATTACTAGACTTACAGTAAAAATACTGTATTTAAAGTACAAAATTAAGAGTAAAAATACTACTTGTACTTCATTTTTACTGTAATTCTAGTAAATTTTGACCGTCAGTATTGTAGTTTTACTGTAAATCTAGTAACTTTTTTCAGTTGGCCAAACTGCAACTCTAAATTTACGCTAAATTTTCCTCCAAAGTAACTTACTGCGAACCATTTACAGAAAAAATATCCCCATCCATTAGAAATCTTAAAGTGTAATACCAACCTCCGCAAAACCCCTATATTCTCCTCCTTACCAACAATCCGCGGTTGGTAAAACTGGAAACAAACGACACCGCGTCCCGCCGCGATCTACAGCGCATCCTCATTAAAAGCGGCCAAAGACGAGGGCAGTAATCGAGGAAAGTTGCCCGGCGGCCTCTTAAAATTCCGGCAGTTCCACCCGGGCGAAATCGGCCCGCGCGGGATCGGCTCAATTGAACGGCGCGCGGGCGCCCCGCCGCCGAAGTTCCTCGTTATTACCGCGGCGCCCGCGGAATTGCCCTCGGAACTCGGGCCCCCCGGAAACTGTGCCGAGGAGGAGTTTCCCCGGGCGATCGGCGCGCCCGGAGGAAAGAGGCGCGCATTTCATTTTCGAAGTTGCGCCGCGCATTCATCGCGCGCCCGATGAGCGAACTCCCGCTCGCTCCTGACCTTTCGCCGCGTCTCAACGAGCCACCGGAATTGTCTTTGTAGGTCAGCCGGAGATTTATCCCGCACCGCCGACGTCTCTTTGGCTCGAGTTTCATATAATGGCCGGTCCATGCAGTTCGCCTGATTTATCGGACGGATTTCTTTTTTTTTTCTAGTGGGTTTTAGTTTGTTTTGGTAAGACTGAATCTATCTGAACGTATGTACAACACACTATGCGTGCGTAAATATCTGATATGTAGTGTTTATTTAACTATGATGCATTCTAATCTTTGAAGTTAGAAAATTTATGTAAAAACTTTTTGAATTTTGCCGCCATTTTACCGCATACTCATGAACCAATCAAAACGCGTTTTGAAATATTTCCTGCCATCTTTTTTTGAGAATTTCAAAATTTTAATTAAATATTTATTTAAGTAGGTTTTATGGTGTTCTATTTTATCTTTAATGAAGTTTTTTAATCAATTTTTAATTAAATTTTTTGAAATTCCCGCTTAAAACTTTCAGGATGATAATACACCTTGCCATAATAGCTTTTGATGAAAACTTAATTACTTTTTCTTTGTTTTTCTTGTAATTGATCCTATTATTAAAACAAAATAACACTGTATATCGACGAATTAGAATAAAATTTGATCGGCTTAATTTGAGCGCGAAATTTGAAAAGGAGCTTTTGCATGATTTTCGAAAACTAAAATATCTTCGACAGATTTTAAATTCAATTCAATTCTACATCGACTAATAGTCTTAGTTTTTCTACTACATTTTTTTATAATATATATTTCACGAGGTTTTTATCCACAAAGTTAAAAAAAATCTCGAGTACTCTCCATCCTTAATTACCATCTACTACTACACAAAAGCTTCAAAGCAACATAACACCATCAATTCCCGTAAGCAAAAAAAACACAATGAATCAATCAAGAAAAAGCTCGGCTAAAAAAATCATCTCAGCGCGCACCCCAGCGAAAAAGCAACCACCGTACCTGTCTCACCTCCGCTGTCGACTCAACGGCCGGTCAACAATAGCAGCCGAAAAAAAAAGCCGAGAGGGTCCTGATCCGCATGTCGAATTCGGCGAGTCTCTCGCAGCGCCTCAATGGGGACGAAATTGCATTTGTCGGGGTTGCAGCCAGAGAGAGAGACGGTAGCCGGAGGGGGGGGGGGAGCTTAGGCCTCGGGAGCGGCTTGCACGCACGCGCCCCGGCGGCGGCGCATGATATCGCAATTAATGCATCGCTTTAGCCGCGTAAGCCGCTCTTTTGATCGAGTCAGCTCCCCCGTATAATATGCGCCGGGAGGCGCTACACGCGGAAACTCGCCTCGACGCGCACACACGGGGGCCCCAAGACGCGCCGTGATCGTTACGATCGGGGCTCTCCACTCGGGACTCGGCGTTTACGAGCCGCCCGCGGTTATTAACGCTCTCGCTGCCTCTTAATGTGTATTTTAAGAATTTCGCGCTGTTTGATACGGGATTTTATGGGAGTTGCTGATAATTTCATATTGCGCCTTTTTACGGGGTTTCGTTTTGAAAGGACACTTTTTATTGGGTGCACTTGCCTTCATTGTGTGTTAATTAAATTGTTTTTTATAAATAAAATTTGAAATTTTCTTTTTTTAAGTTATCGTAATTAAGTTTAATTGGTGTACAGTCGATAGATGCGTCAGAAATGTGCAGCAAAAATAATAAAGTTTCTTATCTTCGTAAAGCTTCTTTCTTCATTTATGTATATTGGTTTATGGAATGGCAAAACTTCATGTGCGGGAAAATCCTAATTATACAGAATAATAAAGTTGCTAGTCTTCGTAAAGTTTATACATTAATTAACATTGAGTCCCTTCGTTACTATAATTTATAGCAATTCTTACTATAATTGCAGTAAATTATTCTATACATTTTTTCACAGTCTACTCTCTGTAACAAAATTAACCATAAAATGGCCAGAATATGCATATTAATCTTTTACAGTCTTTTGAAAATTGTATATAATATACGAATTTTTTTACATTAATTATTATAGTTAGTGTTTTTGACTAGAAATCAAATTTTCAATTTTGGTATTATAGTCTATGTTGTACTGTGCATGAAACACTTGGAAAATAGGAAGTGCAATGTACCTTCATTTTATAAATCCGGTAACTATAAATTTCTTTTTTAATGAAAGGCATTGACTTATCGAGGTAATTAAATTTTTAACTACTTCAACATTTTATTAATCGTATCTTAGATACAATTTATAATCTTTCTTATAAGTAAACGTGTAATTAAAAAACTACTCTTCTTTTCCCTATCTAAAAAACAATTTATAAAATATCGTACATTTTACAAAAACGACAAAAATCATGCCTCATTTTCCAGCCCATCGGGCAGATTAATTTCTCCTTTATCGCCAAAATAAATTATTCCACGGCACTTTATTACCCACTATATAACTTCGGAGCATATAGGCTCCGAAGCTTTTTTAATCCCTCCAGAAAAATTACGAGCCCTCCTAGAAACTTCATCCCCCTCCCAAAAAAAAAATTCCAGCGCACCTCGTATCACTCAAACCATCCCTGCCGTTTCCAGCAATAAAAAAGGACAGAAAACGAGCGGCCCCTAAAACACTGGCGAAACGCAGTAGTAACCTTTTTTCCGGGGCGGCCATTATTTTTGTATTCCCTATTAACCAAACGTACACCAGCTCAATAAAAATTACCCTTAAATTAGTGGTAAAAATCACCACAAATTTAAAAGCACATAGTAAAAATTGCCAACTACATAGTAAAAATCACCAGAAAGTCACGGAGTCCCTAGATTACTGCAAAATTTAGTAATTCTTTTTCAACCAGTCTCTCCGTGTACGCAATTTCTTTTTTTTTCATTCCTAGACATACCTTACCCTTTTTTCATTCATGCATACACACCTCACCTCTCGGATACACTTTATACGCGCGCCTCTCCCCTTCAGGACGAGTCGCTCGCGCGAAATTGCTATATCGCCGCTCGGCTCTCCTACGTTGGCATGGCAACCAATATCCACGTCTCTCGGGCCGACTCTCTATTTATCTTCTTCGGCTCCTCCGGCCGTCCCAAAAACATTGACCTTTGCGCCGGCGGCGGCTCTCCCGTTTTCCCCGAGTGAACTGGTGTACGGTATAGTACGGCGCAGCCGGTCGGGGCACGGCGAGCTTTCGAGGGCGTTTAATCGGCGAGAACATCTCATTGGAGACTGGCACTTCGATTGATTACACCTGATGGGCTCGCTTCGCTCGCTTATTTTCTTTTCATCCGGTTAAGTAGCCGATTGTTTTGCGCTCGCCGCTAATTCCGTTGTAAGCGCTGCAAGCTCTATTGGTTTCTCGCGTAGAGGCAGCTTTAGTATAGGTAACAAATTTTTTTACACTGAGAAAAAGATCTAGTCGAAATTACGGTACTCTCTAGAAAAGTGGTCATACGTATAACATTTTTTTTAATTAATAAACTATGCTAGACACTGTTTGAAATTTTACTAGAAAATTTGGTAATTTATGTAATTTTTTATAAATTACATTTGACTGTGGCCACTTTCGTGTACAGGATTGTAATTTTTTTTTTCTCATTGTATTGAGATGTTTCTGTAGTTTTATTTGATATATTTTTTTATACAGAAATCTGTATTTATAAGTTTAGAGTACAAAAGTGTACTTTTTAAAGATGTACTTACATATATTGATATGATAATTCATTGAAACGTGTCTCCAAAATTTAAAGCCCATTAGTGCTTATACATGTAGGTACGTAATAAAGCACATACATACACATTGTTTCATCGCAATTTCATGAAAATAATGATGTTAATTGACTCTACATTTTAAAGGCACGTTTCAATGAATTATCATAAGCCCGTATGATTTTTTAAAAGATTTTTCATAAATTATTTTCCAAATTTAAGTAATTGTTCAACTTTCTTAAATTTTACAAATAGTAATTAACAAAATAACTTGAAAAAAAGTATACATTTTTATTCAAAAATACAAGATATAGTCTGTTCAGTTCATATCTTAATATAACCTCCTCGCGAGAAGCTTAAACCTAGGAATAGAATGTTAATATTTAAAGAGATCAACGTCAAGGTTCACCTCATTCGCCAACGAAAAGAACCTTGTAATCAAACAGAACGACGTTTCACTTCGCCTCTACGTACTGAAACATAAAACGTATTCTTCGCCAGATTTTTTTAACACTTTAAAATAAAATCCTCTAACGTACACGATTAATTAATTAATCTCTTAAAATTCCCACGAAAAATTAATCTCCATTCAAAAATTCGCCAACTTAATTTAACTTCCACCTACGCGAAAACAAAGTAACTTTCAAGACTACAAGCTTCAATCCGGAACATTTCGAATAATCCGAAAAAGAAACAAACAAAAATTGAATCGAAAAAAAAGCACCAAAGTCTTAAAATTTCCAATTGTCAAATTAATCTCCATTCAAAAAATTTCGCCAACTTAACTTCCACCAACGCGAAAACAAAGTAACTTTCAAGACTACAAGCTTCAATCCAAAACAATTCGAATAATCCGAAAAAGAAACAAACAAAAATTGAATCGAAAAAAAGCACCAGTCTTAAAATTTCCACCTCAAATTAATCTCCATTCAAAAAATTTCGCCAACTTAACTTCCACCTACGCGAAAACAAAGTAACTTTCAAGACTGCAAGCTTCAATCCGGAACATTTCGAATAATCCGAAAAAGAAACAAAAAAAAATTGACTCGAAAAAAAAAACACCAAAGTCAATGCTCCCCGCGTTGCAGCCAAGGCGAGAAGCGCATCGGCAAAGCGATCCATCGACATGTGGGTTTGAATAAAGAGCCGCGCGTCGTCGCATTATGCAAGAGGCGCCGGAGCTTTTCGCCGATCCGCGACGGTTCCGAGGCGCGCCCGGCGCACGAGGGTCAAAGAAACGCGCGATAAATATGCATGGCGCATCGATTAACGGCGCAGGCCCGGGGGAAGACCGGACGGAGGAAAAATCCACGCGAGCGACTTCCCCGGGGCTCGTTAATATACGCCGAGGCGCGGGCTTTCTCGTGATACTTGAATATTGCGCTTTTCGGTCGGGGGCCCACGATTTTTTTTTTCAGTGAGGTCCGGAGGGGCCCGTGGGTTGCGTTAAGGTCTAAAGGATTTTGAAACGTTGATGTTATTGTTGAAAGTATTTACATAATTTTGGAGATCTTTTGTGGAAATGTAAGACTTCAAAAGTGTATCAAGCGCGCAAAGTTTAACTTCTTTCGTTTTTAGATTTATTAGTAAGACTCAATGCACTTCGTGCGCTCGGATATCCTATAAATATTATTTAGATATGTAAATTATTATGTATAAGTAAATATTTACCTGTGATTTTGAAATTAGAAAATTTATATAGCTCCTTTTTTGAATTTTCGCGCCATTCAACTGGATGTACTCATGAATCAATCAAATCGCGTTTTTAAATGTTTAGCAATATTTTTCCATCGTTTTTTAATAATTTATATTTAAGTAATAAAATTTTCTTCTTGTATTGTATAAATATTTAGGTTTTAACACAAAACTGACCCCTAAACTATTAGTTTCTTTTAATCTAGTAGGTTTTTCTAAGTTGATTTTCCTGAAGCTATGAAAATTATTTAAAAATTGATAATTTCTTTAAAAATTTTAACCTTATCTTACCATTATTAATCAGACTAACAAAGAGGAATAAAAACGATTTATTTTCAGCGTATAATCCAACATTCAAATTATCGCGCCTTATTTTAAAGCTTTTGTTACGCGATTCATCCAAATTGATTTTTGATATTAATATTTTAATTAAAATTTTAATTAGATTAAAGCGAACGAAGCAAATCGTTAGCCAAACGTTACATAAAGTTTGTTGAACTTTTGAACCTTTTTATACATACATATACATTTTTCGTCTTGAGGGTATAATGTAATTCCGAAAAGCGATTTTCATTGTATCTTTTTATCCGGGGGGATGAATAATTCATCTCTTTAAAGAAAAAAAAATACTCGATGCTTTATTTTGTTTCTTCCAAAGGCATTAGATCGTCGTACAAATCTTGAAGCGGATGGACGAGCATAATTAGCGATGGTTTCCCCCCCGGACGAAACTTTTTTTGCATATCTTAGCATCTGTAATATATAGAGTAACATTAAAGGATACTTTGAATTTTTATGAACCTCGCGGGTAAAGGAATTTTAAATGTTCTCAAATCGATTCCAGGTATCGTACTTATAAAAATAATTTTTGTTTTCCTCGAGAAGTAATAAATAACTAAATTTATTTTATACATTATTTAAAAAAAAGAAGAAAATCTTAAGATTTTTTTACTTAAATTAAAATAATACATTTTAAAAGCAAGCTTAAACTGATTAATGATAGAGTCTATTTTTCTCGCTGCAGCGGCGTATAAAATATTCCCAGCAAAGTTCAACCACCACTTGATCGTCAAAACGTAAAGCAAAAGTGCACGGCAGGATCCGCAAAAGAAGCAAACGAAGAATAAAGCCATTTTATACAGCCGGGCGTAATATATATAATTTCACAGTTCCAGTAAAACCTGTTTATTCCGCGTCCGCAAATAGCCCAGGCTCGCTCTCGACCTGAAGCGCGCGTCATTTATAAAAAAAAAACCGAGGGAAAAAACAAGGCGCAACGTCGCGCCAACCAAACCCGCGTCGCTACGACTATCGATCAATTTTTCCTTAAAAGTGAGAGAAAAACAAATTTTCTCCCTTCGATACGACTTAATTGCTTTAAAAGGGAATCGCGTGGCAGCTGCGGCGCCCCCTGACAAATTGTCGCAGCTCTCCTCGTAGTCCGCGAAAACTCTCTCTCCGTCCCGAAAAAAGAAAAATCATTTTTCACCACACGGTCACCCCGAAGGGGGGAGGGGAGGGCACCGCGTAAAAATTACCCAATGAACCGAGTGCAAAAAAACGACGGAAGAACAAGGCCGACCGTCGAGAGAAAGAGAGAGAGAGAGAGAGAGTAAGAGATAGAGGGAGAAAGAGAGAGAAAGAGAGCGAGAGAGAAAAAGAGAGAGAAAGGGAAACTGTAAGAGAGAGTGAGAGAGAAAGAGAGACTGTAAGAGAGAGAGAGTGAGAGATGTGAGAGAGAGAGAGAGAGAGAGAGAGAAAGACTGTAAGAGAGAGTGAGAGATGTGAGAGAGAGAGCAAGACTGTAAGAGAGAGTGAGAAATGTGAGAGAGAGAGAAAGAGAGACTGTAAGAAAGAGAGTGAGAGATGTGAGAGAGAGAAAGAGAGACTGTAAGAGAGAGAGAGAGTGAGAGATGTGAGATAGAGAGCAAGACTGTAAGAGAGAGTGAGAAATGTGAGAGAGAGAGAGAGAGAAAGAGAGACTGTAAGAGAGAGAGAGTGAGAGATGTGAGAGAGAGAGAGAGAGAAAGACTGTAAGAGAGAGTGAGAGATGTGAGAGAGAAAAAGAGAGACTGTAAGAGAGAGAGTGAGAGATGTGAGAGAGAGAAAGAGAGACTGTAAGAGAGAGAGTGAGAGATGTGAGAGAGAGAGAGATAGATAATACTTTTATTCTGCCACTAGGGCAAAAAGAGAATTAATGCAATAAATTACAATCAGTCATAATTATAATCATTTATAATTACATTATAATAAAATACTTAATAAAAATATCATATAAAATATAAATATTCTTTGATCAAGGTAACAAGATAGTAATGACTAGTAAATTTAATTTACACTATATCACAGGTTGTGGCCAAAGGGTCCAGTCATAAATATAAAAAATAAACAATATTTTCAATAACATTTAAAAAAGATTAATTATAACAAATTAAATAAAAATTGAAATCGTAGATATCACAGATATGACCGAAACAGCTGAATCTTTTTAAGCACAATATCGCAGGGAGAGAGAGAGAGAGAGAGGGAGATAAATATTAGTATGCAAAAGATAAAAAAGTGTGTGTGAGAGAGAGAGAATGCGTCCGGTAGGCCAATGACACTGCGTTCCGGGTGCGCTCGAGTGGGGGCACCCTTTAAAAGCGGAGCGCACCGCAGACAGATCGCATTCGAATACAATGGTCTATTCATTTCCATTTGGTGCCCGGACCCCGGCTCACCTTTGACCCCCCCTCCGGCGCGTCGCGGCCCGACGTCCGACTTTCAAAAGCATCTCTCTCGCTCGCTCTCCTCGCCTCTTATTTTATCAACTCTTTTCTCGCCTAATGCCTCGCCGCTGCCCTCCCCCCACCCCTTATTTTTCGCGCGTCCTTCGAATATCCGCGGCCTTTGAGTCGCGCGTAATGGAAGTGTCACGCGCGCCTCGCTTTTAAAGGGAGTTCGCGTCACTTTCCGATGTTTGATATCTGCTTTGAAGACTTCTTCTTCTTCGTTCGTTTTTTTTTTTATTCCCTCCGCCGATGGAGCGTTAAAACGGGGAGATCATTGGGGCAATTTTTTTTTTTTTATTTTTTTAATAAACATTTTACTGCGGGCACTGTAAACTTTTGCAGTGCCCGCTTTTAGCGCCGCCGCCGGGGAGTTTCGTATTTCGCCGTTACGCGCGCGGGAGTTTAAAAATAGTTTTTGCTGTAATTTTCTTTTTTTATTGGGAACATTGACGGGAGGGAAGAGCGATGGTCGGCGAAATTTTGTTGTGGAGACGTACGAGTACGCAGGAGGCGGCGGGGAGATATTTTTCTAAAGGATCGCGGACGCGGATCATGTTAAATAGACGTTTATGAGAAAAATGTGCGGTATTCATTGCTTTTTATTAGTTTTCGCTGGAATAAGAATAATAGAAGGTGATAAAATTTTCACTATGCTCGTCTAGTTTGCATATACTCGTAAAATTTGAATAACTAGGGCGAAAGTATTACTTACTTTTATATAAGCGTAAAGAGGCTTTGTCGCACTGTTTTAAAAATAAATCCTACAATAATAAAATATTATGTTTTTTTATCTCTCACCGTAGCTTTAAGATAATTTCCTAAGGTACTTTCTTTCGTGTGAAATTAAAATGCTTTTTCTCAACACAATATGAGGTTAAAAGTGTGAAAAAAGTATAGTTTTTATCGTAAAAATAAAAAAGAATATAAATGTGTAGATTACATTAGATCTACATTCTATTATTCTATAGAAAAAGGGCGCGAAAATTTAAAAAGCACTAATAACTGTAATAACAATCAAAACTGCTTACATTTCAAAGTAAGTGATCAAGTAGGTAAATTTTTTACAGAAAATTTTACGTAAACTAAAAATTGATAAATTTTACCAAGGTACTTAAATAAAAAAATTTTCTTTTTAATAAATTACACATTATACTCCCTAATAATTCCTACATAGATTAGATACGCTATAATTTTCAAATCAACCATAAAAAAACATAACTCCCATTCTCCACCCTCTCAACAGCTAATCATCCGTAGTCGCTTCGCGCCACGAACTGCGGAGTCACCACCGGTAACAAGCGAATCGCCTAATCCTCACTTCCGTGTGCACAGTCGTACAATCGCGTCCCCGAAAAAATTGACCGCCGGGGCTGCGTCGCTTATCTCCTCTCCGTGCGTATATAACGACTAGACTCCGCGCAGCCCCCGGGAGGGGGAGAAAAACGTGTCCGACACTCTTCTCCCCCCCGGAGAGGAGAGAGCGTGCCACCTGGCGATACCAACGGCCCGATCGATCGCGCGATCGCGTAAGCGCACGGCCCGGGCAGATTAGGCGCTCGCCCCGGCAGCTATACACGCGCAATATCACCATTGTACTCTTATTTATTTTTTTTCTCCAAAATCTTCGTGGGCGGGGGAGATTCCCCCGACGCGGGAATTCCGCGCTCATATTGCGGTTTCGACTGAATTTTTCCGCGCGCATTCCTCACGAAGTATCCCTGCCTGTCGTTGGTTTTTCTTTTGTACTGCGATATGTACACGTGTATGTATAGATATTCATTTTATTTATTTGCTTATTTATTTAATAATACTTTAACGGGAACATTTTTACATATACGTCATTTTAACATTTATTGACCAGAAATTCTGCCCAGAATATGGTCAATTTTCTACCAGAGCTTAGAAAACCGCTCGTGAGAGAGTGAAGATATAGTTATATGGTAAAGAGTTCCACATCCTTTTAACTCTATTCAAAGTCGAGTAATATCCAAAATAAGAAGAACAATTTAAATTCTTGAAAAGATCTGTGTACTCTCGGTACTATACACAGAAAGTCGAAATTGGAATAATTGAACAATTCATTACAATTTATGAGATTATTTAAAATTTTATAAAAAGTAGGCCATCATAGTAGTGATGTAATGATTTGATTGTTTGAAGATTCATTGAAGATACAATATCGACATAATTATGATCAAATCTATACATAGGACTTCTTAATTAAATACGTATATTTAGATCTAAACATCTATAGATATACGCCGTTTGTTCTCATGGCACACGTGGGGTATCTCCGCGTGATTTGTCAAATTTTTCCTCGAGACGCCTCGTGAGGAGGCACGCGCTGCAGCGTAAAATCAATGGCGCAATAACTCACCCCCGCCCGCGGCTCGAATGAAAATAAATGTCCCCCGCGCCGTGGCGCGTATTAAAAGCCGATTAGGTATGTATAAGAATCGATAAATAAAAAAAAAGGAGGCCGCCGCGGCTCCTGTTAAAACATCAGAATTCACTCACGGAAATAAATGATTTTAATTTAAAGAAAAAAAAAACATAATAAATAAGGAAAAGAAAATGGTCGATTTAAGCAAGCGGCGATGTATACACGCTTTTCCCCCAGCGCTTTAATCGCAATAAAGTAGCAAGATTAATCTCCTCCCGCGCATGAAAAATTCCTCGCAGCCGGCGGAATTCGTCTGCTCGCACACACCCACACACACACACACACACACACACACACACACACACACACACACACACACACACACACACACACACAC
>UXGC01002186.1:0-13398 GCA_900480045.1 Eurytoma adleriae
TCTTTTTATTCATTTCTAATAAGAAAATTACAATATTGTTTTTAAACTTTCGTTTTTCTATCTGTATTATGTATTATGTATTATGAAGAGTATGCCTTTTCATGTACGTAGCCAACCATTTTTAACATTAATTTTTTTAAATTTAATAGAAATAATTCTTTGTACACCATTTATCTTTAAATAAAATTTACTTATCTACTTAAAACCATTTCATTTAAACTTCTTCAAAAATAAAGAAAATAAAAAAATTTGAAATATCTTGAAAACTACCTAGTCTTATAAACTGCGCTTTTTTTTATTATTACAATTAAAATTTAATGTTAATTTTCGGCTTTCGTGCTATAAAATATCGTATAACATTATTAAAAATATTTAATTTTTTTTTTCAATTTTGATTTTTGAGAACGGCTTTTTGTATTGACTTTAAATTTGCATGATTTATATTTTTTATCATTATTAATACTATTATAAAATTTGATCAATATACAGTGACTATTTCCGAAAAAATTCAGTTTATTAAGTATGGTGCATTTTTTCTCATTTTAATTTATAGAATAGCGCATTTCGATACAATTGCGAGAATGTGAATTTTAGCCTCTTATTACGTTTGTACACGAGCGAAGCGAGTGCGAAAAGGTCATACAAGGCTAAAATCTCCTACTCGCTTATTTATCGAACTATATTTTTCGATACAACGTGTTCAAGGTACGATTTTACTACGCTGAGGTTATGACAGCGTGCGCAAAGTCGTATATTTTCACACGGCGTATCGAAAAGTAATTAAAATAATATATCATAAAACAAATACAATATTATTTTGATTGAAAGTAAACTTTATAATAATAAATTTCGGTATTATTGCGTTAAATATGCGAGAAATGTTATCACGCGATTCCTGGAATCACTTCTCGCATTAGTATCGATCTAAATTTTTCAGTACACGTGTGCAAGGCACAATTTTACATAATTGAGGTTATGAGTATATGTATATATTTTACATAATTGAGACGTGCGTAAAACAGTTTTTCGCGCACGGTTTGTCGAAAAAGAATTACTTTGTAAATATGGTATCGTTTCCACGCCACCTAGCGGTAGATACTTCGGCGCGTTTTTTTTTAAAGAAATGTAAATTATTTTTAAAAATAAATTTGACTTCTTAAATTATTGAAATTACTACTGAAATAATTTACATTTCTATTAAGCAAGATTTTAAAGGACAATGCCTACAATTTGAATAATTTTATATACACTATATATTAACTTATAATAGTATTTTTCGATACTAGTGCGTTAGATGTGATTTTTTTACTAGAACACTGAAGTGAGGGTGATTATTCACACTAGTCAAAAAATTACTTCTGACACGATTATCAAATACTATTTTATGCAACGACGTTGTAAAGTGCTGATTTAGCACACGCATGAATGCGTAAGTGTGTGAGAAGCAATGCTTTACGCACATAGTTGCATAAAATAATATAAAATTTAAATGATTTAAAAGATTGATTTCTATATTGTATGGAAAATTATAAAAATTAGTCTTAAAGTTTGTAAATTAACAATTGTTAATTTATACATTTTATAAACTCAGCATTATATATTTTAGCACAATCATCTTATAGGGAAAAAAGTTATGTTGCGGGTATTGTCCTTTATCAATTTTTATTTAATATTTATTAGATGAGGAAATACATAAAATCTTGCTTATAGTGGTATCCCCATTCACATAACATTAAAAAGCAAAAATAATGTTATGAAATAATGTTATGTGGAAAGGCCTAATCCACTATTTTTATTATTTTAATAAATAAATAAATAAGACAGGCAAAGAAAATAAAATTTTTTAGGTATAAATATGTTGTCCTCTCACGCAAAAAAATATTTTATACATAATATTACACTTCTTCTAATAAAATAAGATATATATCTTTGCTGCCTTTAGGCCAAGTTTGATGTGTTACATTTGAATCGTTTACTTTTATCCATTTATTATTTTTACGTAACATATTTGTGTAATGTCCTGAATTTATATTACAGCCATGATGAAATATTGCATTTGTTATTTTATATGTTTTTTTATCAATGTAAATGTTTGAAGTAGGAAGATTCATTATTTTGAAATTATTTATTTTAATTGTATCGTTTGATTCGGTAATAGTAAATATCAATAATTGCAGAATTACAAGTTTATTTTCTTCTATACTTACGTCAATTTTTTGTTTTAATTTAACAGGGCAATTGTTGCATTCTGAATCTAATATTTTCCAGTTATTTAAATTGTAATCAATTATTTGTTGCAAATGAAATGTTTGTTGCATTGGTGGTATTGCTAATGTAATAATTATGTTGTCTGTAATTTCTTTATTTGTATAATTGCATAGAGGGCAACATATTTCTGTAATTATTATGTGTTTTATAAGAAAATTTAGAAGATTTGATTTTGTTGAAATGTCCATTATAAATTCAGCAACATCTTGTTGATTATCAGTTGTGTATTTAATATTTACAAATTTTCTAAAATCAAATATGTGAATGTCATTTGCTAGATATTCTCTATATATTTTTTTTAGATAATCATTATTTGTATAAAATTGTATACATTTTCTTAAAGTTAAACTGTGTAATAATGATTGGACTGTTGCATTTGCATAACATGATACATTATCTGGATTGTTTAATCCCTTTATATTCTATAAATTTAATAGTATTTCATTGTTTGGTTGTATGTTATTAGAATTATAATTATTATTGTCGAAGTTTGACTGGATGTTATGATTGTTATTAATAACTTTAATATTATCATTTTTATTGCAATTGATGGCATATTTTTCATTATCAACATTAGTAATTTTATTATTATGCGTATCATTTAATGGATCTAAATTATTTATACCTATATAAATAGGTTTATGATCAGAAAAAAAAGTTTCATAAACTCCAGCCGAAAATTGTTGTATGCTTTTATTTATAAAAATAATATCAATTTGTGTGTTAAAATTTGTTGTAGAAATTTTTGGTAGAATTGCTCTTTTTAAATTTTGTTTATTTAAATATTTTTCAATAAAACTGTTTTCTAAAAATATGTCATAATTGTAATCTCCAATGAAAATAAAGTTATTTTCCATGTATTTATTTATTTTGAATTTCTCGAAATAACTAGTAAATGTTTTATTATCTACTGAAGGTGATTTGTAACCAGCTAGGATGTACGTATTTTCTATAAGTATAAAAACAATGTCGATATAATGTAAATGTGTGTTTTTATAATAATTATACGTTGCACTATTAATGATTTCATAGTTTTTATCAATTTTGGCAAAACATATCATTCCTTTAGTAGACCTTACATCATTATCTGATCTGTATATTATTTTATATCCATCAATTTCGAAAATATCTGTGTAAATACTGTAAGTTTCTGAAAATATTAAAATGTCTGCTTGTTTGTACCAGTAATCACTAGTTATGTGATTCAAATTTTTTCTTAAAGATCGAACATTTTGGTAGATAACTATTAATTTATTTCCTTGAATAATTTTTGTAAATGATAATGTCAAATTTTTGTTAGATTTCAAATTGTTCATTATTCTTTGTAAATTATTATCTGACTTAGTATTGTTCAAAATTTTAAATTGACCAATTATATATAAATCTGTAAGTTGTCTAACTCTACTAAAAGCAACATAAAATAATGATCTGCTTTTAAATGAGGAAAATTTTGTTAAATCTACACATACTTTATCGTATGTTTGTCCCTGACTTTTATGCACTGTTAATGCTTCAGCTGGTATGACAGGTATTTGTTTTCTTATTATTTGGTGATTATCTTTTGTATTTATGATAACATCAATTTTTGTAATTGGTACTAAATGTTTATCTACTTTCAAATCATTCATTAATTGTGTAAATTTATTTTTAATTTTTGATCCTATTTTAATATTACTCCCAAAATCGATCCATATTATATTTGGTTCATTTTGTTTTGTAAAAGTAATTTTCTTTAGCAAGCCACAAGCTCCATTTACTAAACCATCTTCAACATCTATGTTTGTCGTTATCATATATTTTATTCCAATTTTGAGCATTACTTCATAACATAGACCACCGCATTCTTGTCTTTTTTTTTCTCAAATGATTTTAAAAGATAATTTTTAGTTTTATCTGAAATGGCTCCTATTATTGAATCTGTAGATTTAGATACATAAGTTGTGCCTGGATAATTATTTATTTTATTAGTGTTGTATTCATCTACAAACTTATTTTCACCAAATAGTCGTATAGCTTCTTTAGGAATATTTTTTTCATTCATTGATCTAGAATTTATTAATGATAAGTCATTTTCTGTCATTTTACCAGTAGCCAAATTATTTAGAGCTGTAATAAATTTTGTATCATTTTTTTGTCGCATTATTTTTGTTAATGGAAAGTATTGAAATTCTTCCCATAATATATTTTCACAAAATATATTTAAATCTGAATTTTTAGGTGTAGTATATATAGGTCTATCCATAACTGGCGGTAATTGATATAAGTCTCCAACTAAAATTACGGATATTCCGCCGAAGCTTTTGTTAACACCAAAAATTTGTCTTAATCTTGTGTCAATACGTGATAACATATTACTTCCAACCATTGATATTTCATCTATTATTAATAATTTAAGATGATTAAAATTTTCTCTAATTGTGTTAGCGATATCAGCTGACAATTCTGGCATTTGTTTATTAAATTGAGTTATGGGTAATGCAAACGCTGTATGACATGTTACACCTCCTATCAAAAAAGCTGCTTTTCCGGATGGTGCACATAACAGTATTTTTGTTTTATCTGTGTTTTCACCTGGAACTTCATTAAAATAAATACTAAGCAATTGGTATATAGTATTAATCACTTTGCTTTTACCTACTCCAGCTGATCCACTTAGAAATATTCTTATAGGTAATAAATCATTTTTAAAACAGTTTAAAATATGCATTACAATATCTTTTTGATCAATATTTAATTCATCCATCATTTGGTAAACTTTTTCTTTTGTTATTAAATCGGGTAAGGTAATACGCTGAACAATTTTTTCTTTTTTTGATTTTTCTTTTTCAGTTTGTTGCAAAATGTCAACATTTTCTACATAAGATTGGTTTGAAAAATGTTCATCGTTTTCGATATCATACATATCATTTTCTGCGTTTTTGATTGCATTTTCTAAATAACTATCTTCTATTGTACAATATTCAGATTTATTTTTTTGTATAATTGTTATATTTTTTTTGAATATTTGTGTGCAGTCAGCATTTTCTACTTCTAATTCTTCATTTCTGAATGGTAAAAATAATAATATATTTTCTCGAAAGTAATTTATTTTATCAATGTCAAATTTATAACCATGAAAGCGAATAATTTTTCTTTTCTTTCGTTCCTTTATTTCTACATTTTCATCTTCATCGTTATTATTGTCAATATCGTCATTTTCTAGTAATTTTTTAGAAAAAATATAATTACAAATAAAATCTGCAAGACAAATATTTTCTAGTTGATTATTTCTTTTTTCATATTTTTCAAAAATATTACTAGCATATATATCTTTTGAATTTTTAGGTAATAATTTTAAATCTGCAGATTTTTTTAACATCCTACTTCTTTGATTAATTGGTGCTGTATTAACGTATACAACGTTTCTAGTTGAAATACACAAGGGCAAAGAAAGGGCATGATAAACAGCTTCTTGTGATGTTAATATGTTTCCGTTAATAAAAACATTTGCTATTTTTCTTAATTTTTGTTTTATATCTAAATTTCCATTTTCAATGTCGTCTGATGCTTCTTTAAGTAATTTTGATAGTCCTGCTTCTATTTTAGTAACATAGTTTACCATGTAAAAAGCAGCAATATAAGCGTCTAGAACTTTTTGCAAATCCATATTAGACTCTAATAAAAGTAAAATTGTTGGATTATAGGCATTTATAGCTACTTCATTAGAAGATCTTTTTAAAAAAATTTTATTTCTTTTTAACGTACTTCTAATGGCATTAATATATTCCAATTCTGACATTGATAACTTTTTTAACATATCTGAAAAAGTGATGTCTATATTTGAGTTAAAAAATGTATTCATTAATTCCTTTATTTGGTTGATGTGAAGACATTCATTACCTGTTAATTCATTTTCTTTTAATGGTTTTAAAATCATTGTTTCTTTCATTACATATAACGGATAGTTAAAACGACATATTTTTTTATTTTTTCTGCCTTTATAACATGTTGGTTTATGTTTGTGTCTTTGAAAAGTCATGTAGGGATTTTTCGGATCGTATTTACAAGTTATTAATTTATCTATGAATTGTATTAATTTTATTTCTGAATCATCATTGTCATTTTCATTGTATGATGGTGCGTTATTACAATATAGTAATGCATGTAAATGTACAGACCCACGAGCTTGAAATTCTAGTCTGGAAAAACAATCAGTGACATAATGTTCTCCAAATGGTCCATCAGGATTTTTTAATAGATGTATTATATTGTTAAATCGATTATTAATGTATCTAACATGTTACTGGATCATTTTTAATTAATTTTGTTTTCGTGTCCATATCTAATTCTATAATACTTTCAGTTGAAATATTGTTATTATATTTCAGTTGATATAATATTTTTAACAAATCAAAATTTTTTATTTCTGAAGCTGAAAGTGTCAAAAATAAAGTAGATATTCCTAATTGTCTTATCATGGCAAATAATTCTCTTTTTTTATTTTGCCAATAATATGGAGATGATCTGACTTGTTTTAAGAACATAAATCCATCATCTTGTCTGAATATATCATTTAATTTGTTTGAATCTAATACTTGTTCTGCTGTTAAATTTTCATTATTTCTTATTTTTCTTAAGCATGTATTTAAATTTGAATAAACAGACTTTTCTATTTTTTGCTTTACCATGAATAACAATCTTGTAGGTTCACACGATCTTCTATCTCTACGTCTTATTTCAGATAAAGTTCTTTCAGAGTAAGTTAATTTTTTTTCTTTATCAAAAATTTGACCTCCAAATATCCTTGGGAAACATAATTCGTCAATATTTTCTATTTTATGCCATGGTAAAGGTATTTTATCCTGTCCTGGAGCTATAGTAATAAAATTTGACGTGATTTCTTTATTTCTGTCTACAATTAAAACTTCATCATTGATTCCAAAATCATCATGAAATTCACTATTTTCGTTATTAATATGTGAAATATTATCTTCAACATTGTCATATTTAGAATTAATTGTTTTTATTGAAGAATCATTTTTTTTTCTTTATCTGCTTCGTCAACGATAAAATCAATACTTTGATCATTGTTGCGTTCAAAATGAAAGAAAAATTCTCTATCTACTTCAATACTATGTTTTTGATAAAGTGGTGTATTTAAAAGATATTCTAATGCCTCACAAATTTTAGACGGTTTAATAGTTTCATACATATAATCTGTTTGGTGATCCATATGTCTTTTTAATTTTATTTGAACTATTGACATTTCATTAAATTTTCTTGGTAATACTTTAATCATTTCATTTATTTCGGTATGAATATTTACAATACTCCCTTTTAAAGATAACTGAGAATTTAAAGCGTAAGGTTGTAATGCTCTTATTTGCATAAATGGTATATACGGAGAAACCATCCGTTCTTCAATGGATGATAAGTTTCTAATAATGTCAGGTATATCGGGAAAACGTAAATTATCGTTTGCAGCAAGTTTTGGTACTTTACCTTTTAAAATATGTTTATGACATGTTTTACATATATAATTTGATTTACAGTTTATAACTTGCGATAGAAATTCATTGGCATTTATATTTATTGAATTCAATTTATTAACTATTTTATTTTCATCAAATATAATTACAGACCTTGAAAAGAAAATGTTATCGCAACAAATGCAAGGAATATCAGGACCTGATGTCCTATCAGTTAAAAATGTAAAAATAAGTTGATTTCTTTTAATATTTTTATCATCTTTTAAATTTTTACTTATTATATTTCTGTAGTTTTCTCTGTATTTATACAATTCATCTAATCGTAAAATTTTTTTCCTTTGAACGTCTTTAATCTTATTAAATTGTAAATAATTTTTATCTTGTCGTAAGATTGCCATTCTTTTTTGAATTTGCTTTCGTTCTTCGATTACGTATGATTCCTCTGTACGTAGATTTTTTTTATATTCATTATTTATTAAATATTCACGTTGTAAAAAATTGTCGTCTTTTCTTTTGTTTTGAATTCTAGTCATATTTAATTTATTTTCATTATTTTTATAATTTTCGTTTAATCGTAATTGTCGGTTTATAGAAATATTTTTTTCATTTTCATTAATTTTGTACGACTCGTTTGATCTTAATTGTTTATTTCTTGCAATATTATTTTTATTTTCATTAATTTTGTACGACTCGTTTGATCTTAATTGTTTATTTCTTGCAATATTATTTTCATTTTCATTAATTTTGTACGACTCTTCTGATCTTGATTTTTTATTTCTCGTAATATTCATTTTATTTTCATTAAATTTATATGAATCGTTTGATCTTAATCGTTTATTTCTTATAATATTCTTTTCATTTTCATTAGTATAGTAATCATCGGCAGATCTTAATTTTTGAATTCTTTTTTTATTCAATGTATTTTCTTTTTTTTTGTAATTAATATCAGATCTAAGTAAGTGAATTTTATCGATCATTTGTATATTTTCTTTTATTTTATATGTTGCGTCTGATCTTTTCTTCTTAATATATTTTTTTAATCTATTTTTAAGGTTTATGCAAGATTTCCTTTTTCTTTTGATTATGAAATTTTGTTTTTTCCGTCCTTCTTTTTTTTTTGAATTAATTACTTTGTTACTCTGTTTCTTGTAATTAGCCATTATAACCAAGTTCTCTTTTGCAAATAGATTGTAGGATATTTTGAAGCCTCAAAACGTGAATAATTGGTTCGTTGGTATTTTAAAGCCTCAAAAATATGAATAATTGGTTCGTTGGTAAATATCTGGTATGGCTCCAAAATTAAGAATTTATCTTAAAAAATGTGTCAAGAATAAATAGCGCATAAATAGATAAATGAGCGCGCGAAGTGCGTTGGATTATTAAAAGGAAAAAAAAATATATAATATATATATAGAAAATATAAACTATTTTATTTATTAATTATTCCTCTATTAAAAAATGTATTTTTTGATTTTTTGAAACCTTAAAAACGTGAATATGACTGTTTCATAGACTAATTTTCTTTATGGCGCAAAAATTAAAAATTTCTAACCTCAAAAATGAGTCACGAAAAAATAGCGTAGAAAGAGAAAACTTAGCGCGCAAAGTGCGTTTGATTATAAAAAAAAAAAAAAAAGTAATTTATAGAAAATATAACTTATTTTATTGCTTCCGTATTTTTATCGTTGATGTGTCTATCCAATGATATATAGCAAGGATCTGTTAAAAAATAAAATTATTCAAAATTTAATCATTGTTTAAGGTATTTTATAGCACTGCTTGACTTAAATCCGCACCTAATTTATGCTTTTCTATGACATAATTACAAAATTATTACACTTTACAATTTTTTTTTACTTAATTCACGATCCATAATTAAAAATTTATTTAACAAAGTGATTCTCAAATGAGTTTTTACACATCTGAAAAATTAGAGATATCGTTGCTGTTGAAAGTACCCACCTTACAGACAATAATTGTTCAACATATCTAATCGTTCTGACGTGTATACGCAGCATGGCAGTCACATGATTTAATTCTTATTTATAATAGTGCTCGATTACAATTGATTTATTTTAAAACAAAATAAAAAAAATAAAAAATAGAAATTAAATAAATAATATTTCTTTATAAATTTAAATTATGGCGGATTCATGTCACACGTGTTATAAAACAGTATACGATAGTGGTATGATAGATAAAAAGTCGCACCAAAAACTACAAAGATCAAGAAGGAACAAGAAGGCACAACTCGATGTGTGTGTTGTTTTATTCTTTTTTGCATCCATCAGGATATACTATGATATATAGTCTGGTGAACACACAAGAGCACACGGTATACAGCTCGATTTGTGCATTATTGTTCCTTATTGTTCATTGTGGTTTTGATCACGGCTTTTTAGCTGTCATAGCTCATTCATAAATGAAGTGACTTGATGTACTACTTGAATTGTCATATTTCACCATTAAAAGAAACCAATTAAATCCAATAAAAATAATTTTTATGAGATAATATAAGTTTTTTCACCAGTAAAAACTTATTAAATGAAAGAAAATATATCTTTTTACTGGTAAAAACTTATTAAATCATAATGAAATCCAATAAAAATTTATTTGTATTGGATTTCTTTGGTTTAAAAAAATACATTTTTTTTATCTAATAATTTTTTGCTGGTCCAATGTTATATTTTCTTGGATTAAATAATTTTTTTCTGGTAAAAAAAATTATAATCTCCCGTAAAGTTATTTTTTATTAGATTTGTTTGTTTTTTTTCAACTGAGTTGATTCATTCGTGCGCTAACTTCAAGTCGTGCAATAATGAGCCAATTGTAAAACGTATCGTAATTTACTGTAATAACCCTGGTAGAAAATCCACCATAACCAAGATGATCGAGTCACTAAATATTGACCATATTTTGTGACCATAATTATTGGTATAAAATCCATTATAATAGATGATCTTGTGACTAACTATTGATCATATTTTGTGACCATAGTGTGATATCACAATATAATCATGTTATGATAAATTCTTTATTATACTAATCCGCAATTTTAACCTAAAATTTGTGAAAAATTATAATAAATATCGTTTAAAAATATTCTTTGAAAATATACTATGGAAAAGATAGTATAATTAGTGTATATGTCTATCTTTCTCAAATTATACAGCAATGTTACCAGCAGTGATGAAGAGGTTATGGACATTCTGGAGCAGGATATCCAGGAGATACAAATAATTCAATAATGGGTTGTGTCGAATAATGTGCCACATAAGCTATTGAAGATCTTAAAACGAAGATAAAAATAATAAAAAATAATAAAATATATTTTTTTTAACCACAAATGATGTAAAAATTGTTTACCACATTTCACCATAATTTTGATTATATTATGGTCACATTTTGTCGACCTATAGAGCTGTTATATGATCATAATATTGGATATTTATTTGTCACAGATTATAAATTTTGCCACTTTATGATCTGTTTCTGGTTAATTTTCTACCAGGGAATTTATGTGTATAATGATTTTTTTATTAAATTTAAATTTAAGTATAGTCGGATGTAAAAAAAATATTAATTTTTAAATTTTGATAAATATATTTTTAAATAATTTTTTTATTAACTTATTTTTACTCATTTGGAACACCTTGATATCATATGTTATCCTTTATTATTTATGAATATATTTAAATTTTCTTTTATAAAAAAATCACCTTACTTTTAATTTAGATATTATATATCTTAGATATAAATATCGATATGTATTTGAAATATGCATTGAAATCACTTTACTTTTAATTCAGATATTGTATATCTTAGATATAAATATCGATATGCATTTGAAATATGCATTGAAATCACCTTACTTTTAATTTAGATATTATATATCTTAGATATAAATATCGATATGCATTTGAAATATATTTATATCTAACATTTCTATTTTACATAAATATAAACTAAATTTTTTGTTATGCGTCGTTTATACAAGAGAGATTCTCATGTGAAAGATGTTTGTAAAGGGCAAAGGGCGTGTCTACCGTCAATTATGCTATAAGAGCGTTAGCGAAATCGGTCGAGAGAGATGATTGTTAACCTTCAAAATTTGAAGATCTTTTCAAGTAGCGTTTCGCCTGCTCACAGTTCACTTATGAAATCTTCGTGGATTGATGGGTAACCTGAGTCGATACCATCGCCGCCGCGCATCAAATAGGCATCAAAAAACGAATCTGCTGACTCTTTCCGGATGACATACAGAATGCCTTCCTGCGCCGATCCAGCCCTAATCCGGCCCGACGAATGCGCCTGTCGATGAATGATTTGGTGAGCGTTGCGTAAATGCCTTTAATTTTAATTCGCTAAACAATTCTAATTGTTATTTTTTAATTTTTTTTTAAATTACTACTCGGGTTAATGTTTAGCGTCATTATTATCACTATTTTTTTTTTGTGATTAAAGACCGACTCCTTTGTGCAAATTATCGTAAATGACTTGATTACCAATCATATTTGAAATGTATCCACAAATTACGAGCCATTTTGGTGTTCCTTAATGAAATCAAATCCGATTTTTATGAATTACGCATTTATGTTCCAATATGAATTCCATAATTGGATTATAATCCGGTATCCCTAGTAAAAACAAAATTTAGAAAATTTAATTGATTTTCGTTTTAAATAAAACAAATCAAAAATTATTACTAACTATAAGATTAATTTAATGTTAAATTGTTTATTTTTTAATGTTTCACTTTTGTGCCCGTTAATCTATTTTGGTTACCCTCCGCAAAGATGTCTGGTTTAAATTTCAAGGTATTATGATTCAGATTTCAAGGTATTACAATTCAGAACTCTATTAAAAAAATTTATTGAAAAATGTAGCAAATTTTGTAAATATTAGCATAACATTTTTACAAAGCAAACACAGTTGCTAGGAAAGCTAACAAAACGCGTAATTTAAAATTTTTAAAAACTTAAAAGCAATAATACTCCCTTCTCATAATTTTAGTTATTTAATTATTACGGTATTGACGCAAAAAACGTGAATTATAACATATAAGTATGATTCAAATCATATCTTAAATAATTATCGGTTGTCGTAGTTGACAAGTTTTCTGACTTCTACGCAGAGATTTGTCATTTTCGTTCCCGAGTGGAGAAAATTTTTTAAATAAAATAATTAAAATAAAATAATAATTAATATAAATAATATAATAAAAGACAGAAAATAATCATTACAATATAAAACTGCGAGGTAAATACATTTTTTTATATTTTTAATTGATTTTTATTTTACTGGAATTTGATTGGGATTTGTTTGGGATCGTATCAGAGTCGTACAAGATCCTGACCCTATTATCCAGTCAGAATCGGACAGTCTCATTAAGAAATGAACTGTGTTGATTATCGAGTGTTATTTTATTATGGTTATGGACCTAGAGTGAATAGATAGACGCGATAACGAACAAAAATGCAAGTACAAAAAAACCATTGAGCATCATAAAACATAATAAATCTTCATTAAATATGAAACTATATTTATTATAAAGTATTTTATGATCTGGTTAGAATAAAAAGGGTATAGATAGATAGATAATAAATTTATTGTATATCAGTCTTATACAAAAATACAATTAAGTACAAACAATATATATATA